>BQNB010060667.1:17594-36828 GCA_026074375.1 Tanacetum coccineum
AATGATTACTTATCTCGAAGCGGCATATCATTCATATGACTTAGGCGTTACTTCTTTCTAAGACCTAGACACGTAGAATTCAGTCACAACTAAACGCATCCGCATAAAGCATCCTTATTTGCTGATTATAATCTATCTTAGGGATTAAGGCAATGGTGATCTTGTTAAACCCTAGCTAATAGAGACTTTACCCACTTACTGCTTAATAGCTCTTTATATACTAGTAGTCCACTGTCCGAGTCCTTACCAATGGGATAAGAACGTACTCGTTGATACCAAGGTCACCTTATGGCTCAACTGAGCTCATTAAACTAAAGGCGTGTATAGGTCAATATTTGTGATCCTATGATTCTAGATATATAAATTGCAATATGGAGAGCTATCCCAGACTCTTAGTCTATGCCCAAACAACACCGAAGTTGCAACGCATTAAATATGTAGGACTAGACCCATTTGAATGATAGGTCGCATACTTAAGCACGTAAACAAGTATAAATTAATTAACATAAATAAGCAATCACCGATAAATTAAGAAATCGAGATAAACAATCCAAACATTAAGATCTTCATAACAATGGCTAATACCCGAAGGTATTAGCCTTTAAACTTTATAATTAATACAAAAATAATGATTTAGCCAAGGTAAACTAACCGAGTTAACGAATGATACCAAAAACCGAACGATTACAAGAGTATAAGAAATTACACACTGTCTCCTATGCAATTAATCGCGTTACTCGACCTCTTCTGCTCTTTTTCTCCTCTGAAAATCGACATTTGTGGTTTAGGTATCGAGAATATGATTTAGCACACCTAAAACTCATTTTTAAGTTTTCTATTTATAGCTTCTGAAGTCGGTTCGATACGGGGTATCTAATGTCTTAGATACATCTTATTGAGGGTTTCTTGGAGTAGGGACCACGTCTGATATCTTCAAGAATATTTTATTCCCATATAGCTTGAATACGGCTTATTGCCTTTCCTGAATACGGCGTATTGGATCTTGTTTCCTTCGTGGTCTTTGGTGAGTGCAGGCACAGATACGCCGTATCTTCCTTGATGGATACGGCGTATTGGTTGTCAGAACAGTAATCTTCAAAATATCTACGTTAAAGCTTCAGAAAGCGTACCTTTTAGTTAATCTTCACCAAGTGCTCCATAATTACTGCAATCCTCAAATATAAACGATTAAGTAACAATTCTTTACAATAATTATACAAAAATGGGTTAATTACATGGGATAAATGATGCTATAAAATAAACGTTATTTGATGTCATCAAATATCCCCCCACTTGAATCCTACTTGTCCACAAGTATCCTTTAGAAGTTTATGAAAATGTATCCCTAAGGATTTTTTTGTTTAAGCATTTATTTGATCTATTACAAGTACAGAACCAAACACCTCACGAAATAGGAAGACAAAAACACTCAAATCACTCAACTAATCTATGTGGTAACATGTAACTAATTCGCTCAATTGCTCGGTCATGAAGAGTATTCTATCATAGGCTTGGCAAGGATACACATCTCTACCACTAGAGCTAAGGAGTAACAAGTTTATAAAGGTAAAATGGGTTTTTGTTATAAGGCTTAGGATTGATTACTCTAACTAATCTTTATTGATACCAGTATTCCAGGAGGGCGACAAAGACCACACATACACACCTGTAATGATGGGATAGACACACGTGACTGCTCACTCCCACTTCGAATAAGCTAAAGAGTAGGACTAGTAGAGTAATATAAGGTATGGAACTTCTAACTTTCACCAATAGTAATAAACCAACAAGGCAGCTAAGACATGCATACATGGCCGTAATGACGTCATAGACATGCATGCTCGATCACATCCTTATTCACGTAAAACCCATCGTTAATGATTAGGAAAGGGAATTAAATTGTTGTTAAATAAAAATTACAAAACAAATAGACTAGGTCCAAGATATAAGTTGCTAGACACTTTTTCCCGACCGTTACCATGATAACGACACAACTATTTACAAACGTTTTGATCATTGATAAAAAATAACAACCAAAGTTGGCGTTCCCGTAACGGTCAACTTCCCAATCATCCTATACTTTACAAACTTTTACAAGACAAGTGGCGATATCTACCACTTTATACAATACTCTACATCGTTGACTTTTAGATGTATCACCGAATAATCGATCCTTCATATAATTCCTTCAGTCTAAGCTCTTGCGATTATCTCCAAACTTTCCTTCTCTTTTTTGTTGCGATTTTTTTTTGATTTTTTGGCTATACTATACTACGAAACTCGATGTAGTTTTACCATCTTCAAGATCATAATAACTCCGGATAATTCCTTTGGTAACTCTTTATTCTTCGGACGTACCAATAATTGCATTGGTAGTAAAAATACATGAGTTTTGACTACTTTATACATTCCCATTTACAATGTGAAATTTTTTTCCCAACCGTACCAAAGATAGAAAATTGACATAAGACTCGGGAAACACATACTTTATACTTTAAGCAACTAGCAACTGATAAATGGATATAATCTAACAGGGTAGGCTAAGGTGTAAAGGTGTAACGAAATAGATAGTTGGTGTAATTCCTAAAAGATTGGCTCTACGGGTTGTTCTAGTGGTATCTTACTCTTAAGATGAAAGTAAACAAAGGGTTTATACGGGGGTTTAACTAACCAGTGTAGTTAGTTAATAAAACAACATGTATAGGCTTTTTGGGTGTAATCCTAAAAATTTACCAATTTAAATAAGTTACTCCATCTAAATCCATAGTACTCATTATTGTGGTCTCGAATAGATATACCAAGCCAAGTTCTAAAGTCTATAACATCACCGGCACACTCATATTTTATAGAATTTGGGTAAACATTTGGAAATGGATAAGGTTAAATCAACAATAAATTAAGAAATCGAGATAAACAAACCAAACATTAAGATCTTCATAACAATGGCTAATAAATACCTGAAGGTATTAGCCTTCAAACGTCATAATTAATACAAAAGTAATGATTTAGCCTAGGTAAACTAACCGAGTTAAAGAATGATACCAAAAACTTAACAATTACAAGAGCATAAGAAATTACACGCTGTCTCCTATGGAATTAATCGCGTTGCTCGACATCTTCTACTCTTTTTCTCCTCTGAAAATCGCCTTTTATGGTTTAGGTATCAAGAATAGGATTTAGCACACCTAAAACTCATTTTTGAGTTTTCTATTTATAGCGTCTGAATTCTGTTTGATACGGCGTATTTGGGATTTCTTAGAGTAGGGATCACGTTTGATATCTCCTAGAATATTTTATTCCTATATAGCTTGAATACGGCGTATTGCCTTTCCTAGATATGGCGTATTGGATCTTGTTTCCTTCGTGGTCTTTGGTGAGTGCAGGCACAGATACGCCGTATCTTCCTTGATGGATACGGCGTATTGGTTGTCAGAACAGTAATATTTAAAATATCTACGTTTAAGCTCCATAATGCGTGCCTTTTAGTTAATCTTCACCAAGTGCTCCATAATTACTGCAATTCTCAAATATAAACGATTAAGTACGAATTCTTTGCAATAATTATACAAAAATGGGTTAATTACATGGGATAAATGATGCTATAAAATAGACGTTATTTGATGTCATCAATCAGGTTTTCTATCATGTAAGAGCTCATAAGGAGTTTTTCCATGACGACGTCGTATAATGGATCGATTTTGGGTGTAACATACGGTAGCAACTGCCTCGGCCTATAGAAATAAAGGAGCTTTTGCATAGATTAACATTGTTCGAGCGGCTTCAACAAGAGTACGATTTCGCCTTTCAACAACACCATTTTGTAGAGTTCGCGCAGCCGTTGTTTCGTGAGAGATGCCAACCTATTCATAGTAGTCTTGCAGAGTTTGATTAACAAACTCAGTTCCATTATCTGTACGAATGTTCCTCACAGTTGCATAAAATCAGGAGCTTCATCCTTTGATGCTAGAAACTTCACCCATGTGAATCAAGAGTAATCATCCACAATGACGAGGATGTACTTTTTCCCATTTACACTTGCAACACACATAGGCCCACAAAGATCCATGTGTAGAAGATATAGTTTTTCTTGAATGGTGTCTTCAGATTTAGGTTTATGTGATTGTTTCTTGCTTTTCCCATGGCACATGCAGAACACAAATGGTCCTTTTCAAATTTAAGTCTGGGAAGACCACGTACTAGACCGTGTCTGGCCAAGTGATTAATAGCACCAAAATTCAAATGAGACAGACGACGATGCCATAACCATGACTTAGTCTTTGTGGCTTTTAACAAGAGACATATAGGAGAAGATGCCATCATATCCCTAATAGACAGAGAATACAGATTAGTTCCTCGAGATCCTGAGAGTAAATCAACACCTTTCAGATTACGAACAAAGCATGCGTGTTTTTTAAAAGCTACTTCAAGATCCGAGTCGCATAATTGACCAACTGAGAATAGATTGTGTCCTAGTCCTTCCACATAATAAACCCTTGAATTGTGACATTCCCTATCTGATAGTCACCATACCCCATAATCTTTGCAACTTGGTCATTACCGAATTTGACAGTACCAAGAAATTTATGAATGAAATTGGTGAGCTGAGAGCGATCTCTGGTCATGTGCTTGGATCATCCGGAGTCCAAATACCACGGAACAATTTAGACAACCTTAGAGAGAACATCTGAATCATAACTAGACAAATTGGCCATAAGAACAGCTTTGGCTGTAGTGATCTCGTCATAGTCAGAATCATATGCATCTAAATCATCAACTTGATAAGCTGCATTATGTGTAATGATCGACTGTGTAACTGGACCTTCTGCAGTACCCGTCTGCCAAGAATTCCAATTCTTTCTCATTCAGAACTTTACCATTTCCTTGAGCTTTGACCAATACAACTTTATCACTGAACCACGTAGCATCTCTTTTCCTCTTTGGTTTTGGGCACTGTCTTGCTATGTGACCTTCTCCTTGGCAGTTAAAACACTTTACAACCCTTTGTTGACCTAAATAGTTCCCTCCTATTCCTGAAGTATTAGCTCTTGTTCCTGAAGTACCAGCAACATAAGAATTTTGTCTCCCCTGAAGTGGTTGAACAGTCACCCGTCTATCATGAATAGTTGCTTGTTGTCTTGGGTTGGATGAGTTTCTTAGCTGATTGTTAGTATATGGAAAACGAGATGTGACGACAGTAGACAAAAATGACATCATTTTGTTGATTGCATCAATGGGGTCATCTCCTTGCTTAAACACACGAACTGCTAGACCAGAGTCTATTTGAGAAAATTTAGCCAGATGTGTTTGTTGATTAACTATGGAGACAGTATATTCAATTTGAGGAACAGATGGTGGTTGTGAACAAGCCTCTTAATGAATGGTGGATGAGTAGGCATTTGGATACGGTGTTGACGGATAAGAAATTACAAGAGGCGTGGATGGATAAGTAGTTGAGTAATGTTGTGTTGGAGGAATTGATCCATAATAAGGAGACTGATATGGTAAAAACTATTGCTAGAACTGAGGATTATTATATGAGTATTGATAAGTGTTGAAGTGAGATGGTGTCATATGATGGTTAGCAACTAATACAAGTGGATCTTGATTGCGTTCACGCATAATACGGACTTCATTTGCATGGAGTTCATGTTATTTAAGATATGAATGAAGCTAATCATAGTTGGCAGTATGCAAATCTTTTACAAGCTTAACATCAGTCACAAACTTACTCCATTCAGGTGGGGGACTGTTTAAGAACTTGGTATTGACTTAAAATTGCTCCAATTTCATTTTGTAAATGTTCATGTTATTGACCAGCTGAGTAAATCTCAAGTAATACTTATGAAGTGATTCCCCTTGATGTGAGCAAACTTATCAAATGCATCATACAGTTTACACTTCCTTTCCTGCTTTGTCAATGAGGTACTTTGCATTAGTAGTTGAACTCTTTCCCATAGTTCCTTGGCAACTCTATGATGATTAACAAGTGAATAGATATCAGCTGGTAGACCTTGAAGGATGATATTAGTTGCCTTCATATCATAATCAACTTGAATTTTCTCTGTAGCAAACAATTCAGCATATTTCTTTGTCATGGTCACCACATTTTCTTTAATCGTATGCCAAATGAGTGGATCGTTTTTAACTGATTCAAGTATCATTCTTTCGTGCTCTCTGTTTTACATGTAAAGTTCCATTCTACTTTTCCAAGAATCATACAGGTCTTTGTCCAACATTGGTAGACGATTGTCAGCACCAGAGAGTATCATGTTCTCAGCAAGAGTATTCTTTTGTCCAAGAGGAATTATTGAATCCATGTTGATTTTAGATGTGATAAGATGAGAATAGATAACTTTTTGATCGTTTAGTGATAAGAGGTTGTTGTGTTAAATTGTTGTTTGTTTTAAGTGAATGACTCAAAAGATTACACAAGATTTACAATTCTTGATAAAACCGAGAAAATAATTAAATACTTCATGGGATTTTACAAATCATAGAAAAAACCTTATAAATCTTTAAGGAAATATGGTATAAATCTTCAAAGGTAAGTGTATATGTCACCCAAGTGTAACGAATATATCACCTTAAGAGAATTTACATAAATCGTGTTTTAGAAGATTGTATAAATCGTCGGATTGAAAACGGTATAAATCGCTGGATTTTGATTTAGGTATAAATCGCTGGATTTTAACATAGGTATAAATCGTTGGATCTTGACTTAGGTATAAATCGCTAGATGTTAACACACATATAAATCGCTGTATTTTACTCACATATAAATCGCTGGATTCGAAACACGTATAAATCGCTGGATATACACACGTATAAATCGCTGAATCCAAAAACATATAAATCACCAACTTTGACACATGTATAAATCGCTGGAACTGCACACGTATAAATCGCCTTATACCCAAACGTATAAATCGTTAGATTCAACACGTATAAATCGCCGGAATCAAACATGTATAAATCGCCGAATTCAATACGTAAAAATCATCGAATTCAAATAATGTGTATAAAAAGCCACCTTTAAACACTTCAAATCACTTAAAAACATAATTTTTGACGTTTTTTACTTGAATTCACTTGTACTTCTTGCTATTCTAAGACAAGGAGAACTTTAAAAACACAAACTTTATGGATTTTAACACAAAAAATTTGAAATCAAGATTCTTGGACCCAAAACCCTTTTTCGAACCAAAACCAACAAAAAGATGAAGATTTTTGAGTTTTTCCAAAGTTTTTCTTGTACAACTACCCTAGACTAAGATAATAAAAGAATAAAGTTAAGAGCTTTATGGTTTAAAACCCACAAAAGTTGAAAATCCTTTGTGATGGTTCGAATCAAGACCACGAGTAAACAAGTAAACTAAACGCACACAAAACCAAGTTTAATCACCCCATGGATCTTGATACCAATTGTAGAATACTAGATTATCTAAACTCATAATCAAATGTATGAAAAACTAGAGAGATAAAGGAGGGATGAACACTTCTATAGAGAGAAAGGAAAAAGAGGAAATATTAGATTAGAAAAATGAGAAGTGAACAACCAACCCTCTCCAAGGTGTGAAGAGGGGTATAAATACTTCCTAGTAGCCAGCCATGGATCCTTGATGGGCTTTCCATGGGCCTTGGGATTTACTAGCCTATTTAGTTTCCAAATATTAGTTTACGAGCTATTAAACGATATAATGGAAGTGACCGACACTTTTCGTGATCCTAACAGTTAATGAGATCAAACAGTTTTGTGGATTACCAGATTCGAGTAATGTAGACAAGTGACACACTCACCATGTCTAATAATAAGTATTCTTGTGCTAAGCTAATGACACCAAACCTTAACATATGTTGTGAGAGGGAGTTGGTGTTGCTAGACATCCAAGTATTTTTCTCCGAGAGTTGGTGCGGCCAAACACCCAGGTATTTTTCTCTCTTAGAGTTGATGTTGCCAAACACCCAAGTATTATTTAAAATGTAAATGCGTCCGTTTGATCTGGCACAAGTTATTAAATACCCGAACGGGATTGTCAGTCCCAATAGAACTATTCACAGCATTTGCACTTACACACAGTAACTATCGATTCATAATAGTGGGGACTAAAGTGGCAATAAAGGTAGTTAGGCAAATAAAAAAAATCAGGCAATATCTGGATAGCATACAATTCAAAAGTATTTGTGTCCGAAATGTAAAACAAACATGTAATCTCCCTTGAAATTTTTATAAAACAAGTAAGTAATGAAAAAGGGGCTATGAACTCACCGAAAGTAAACGAGAACAAATGATATCACTGAAGAAATAAATGAAGATGAAGACTCCTAACCGCGACCTAAAATAATGGTGCGTAATTAGGAATATGAAATATATAATAAAATAACACAAAAGTCATATATATAAATAAGAGAGTTAGAATCTATATGTGTGTATCCTAATTTATTTAGTATAAACTTGTAGAATATCTTAACACAAGTATGAAATGATTCACTTAGAGTTTTAGAGAGAGAAAGATGATTGGATGAACACTTAGAGAGAGAAAGAAAGATAATAATATTAGCTTAGTGAAAATGTGACAAATGAACAACCAACACCCTCTCTATGTGTGGAGAGGGTTTATATATGCCTTACAATAGCCGGCTATGGACTCATAGTGGGCTTATCCATGGGCCTTTGGCCCGGTTAGCTTTCTAACTTAACCATACAATTTACTACGAGCTATGACTAACTATATTGGTAGTGACCGACACTTTTTTGTATTTCTAACAATCTCCCCTAAGGGAGGTCACTCCAATTTACCAAAAAATTAAACTTAGCATACTATGCTTTCACTTAGGTCTTGAGCTCGTAGACTTTAACTTCAATCATTTACTTGTGATTTGATGTAGTGATCATCGACTTTGGATTTGAGCTAGTTCTTTTGTCTTGACATGAATGTGATCTTTGAGCTTCTTGAAATCATCAACCAAGCATAATCTCGTTTTGCCATCTTGTAAACTTTGCCATCTCGTGAACTTGTGACTTCTAGACCGACATGCTCATACCTTTCTTGATTTGATAATCTTGAAAAGCTTTAATAATGCATCTTTCTTGAATTTCTTTAACTTTAACACTTTGTCGCTTCAAGAAGGACATATAGTATCAGAGTAGCGGAAGTCTTGAAACATGTACTTGAGCTTTCATGATGTCTTTATATTTGTCGGTTGGGTATGAGCATGTGGTTATAAATCTTGTGAGTCAGCCGGAATTAGGTACCTCCCTCACCATCTTTACAAGTTCCTGAAATAAAACAGGTAGCAATAAAGCGGGGGGACGAATATGGCTTTGTCATTCGCCCGTGGTTGGTTGGAGTGACCTTCGAATCCGTGAGGATCGACCTGTGATCAAATAGATTCAATTTAAGAAGAATCTTATTGACAGGATTTCCAGCTGTAGTGTTGAATCTTTCTAACACAAATGTATTAGATTCATCTTACTCATCATGTTCTCATTATCGGAACATCTCAAAGGAGACAGCACGATATGAGTAAACCCGCGAGTTACTATCTCACCGATTGAAATAAAAAATTGATTTGAAAATCAATCGACGTGTCACTTGCTAAAGTGTTTTTGTGACACATCAAGAGTGTTAATCATTTCAAAAATTCATCAGCAATCGTCAATTCATAACCTGGAACAAGTTTGATTCTTATAGAATCGCACCATCATTTCTTTCCAGTTGTCACAAGTTTGATTCATATAGAATCGCACAAGTCACCTACCATGAGCTTGTTTGATGTTGGCTCAAGCAGGATTTCCATCTTCATCGTGAATGAAATCACTCGGATGTTCTGGAAAAATCACAAGGATAATGCGTAGGACTCTTAATATGTTAACTTGTTATTCACATTGTGTGACATAGCAAGCATGATTTGACAAGTGTCCTAATGAGATTTATGGATGATCTCTTTTGGCTCTAGACTCAATAGTGCACTTTATTTTTAGTGATCGGAGGCTGGAGCAGACTGCCACCTTTTCAATATCAACTAACTCGGAGTGAGAAAGTCGATAGAAATGCGTGTAATCTCCGTGAGAAATGAAACAAGAGTCTGTTGAGAGACCTTGAGTGGCTAGGGAGGGTTGTGCATAGCGTCACTGGGTCCATGACTGTCTTCAATGTCAGACAACACCTTAGTGTTTCTGACAGATTATGTATTGACCCGGTTTCTGCCTAAGTGTATGGAGGGCTTCTTTCTTTTCACCCTTTATCCTTACATTTCTTTTTCATTCTTCAACCCCTTCAATGCTTACCGAGACTTCATAACTAACACCTTGTTGGGTTTGTTCCAGTGTTAGCTCCATCTCAGTCGGCATTATTCCCGATTCTCACTTTTTCTCCTTTTGTATCATACCTAAGGACTTCTACACTAACTAGTGGATATCCCTGGGTAGATCCCTCCGGTTCTGGTTGGATCATGGGATTTGAATACCTATGCCTAACCACCTTATAACTCCATAAATTTAAGTACATGGTCGGTCTTTAGGGTATTCCATCACAATCAAAACCAAAATCATTAAAAAGTTCAATCAAAGTGTTTGATATAAATATCAAAAGATTTACACTTTGAGAGTTTTTCATCTTCACTAAAAAGCTCCCCCTTAACATGAGCACCGTAATCGTAGAACATGCTAAGTGTTGGAGTGCATTGAGTCCATTTTATACGATCGCATGTTAATACAATTAAGATTCAGTTTAATCACATTTTCTCCCCTTATCCAAAATGTTAATCCCTTGATATTTTGGATATCAATTGATTAAACGTTCGAGGACAAAATGTTACATAATTACTATAAGGAACATTTTAATGCTCCCCCTCATGTTTTGAGGGTACATAAGACTGTGCTGAGTATAATAATTTGAAAATTTTTGAATTTACAAAGAAATTCTTAAAAATTTTATACTCGAGCACACCTTATTATCACCATAGGTCTACATTACTTATATAAAAATTCACAAGTTTATGATATACGAAATGACCTTTAAGATATGAACACAATACGACAAAGTCATATTGTTCTTTGTAGCAGTCTGAGGTCAGTTCCGCAGAGTCTACCACCAATGAATTTCTCCAAACTCCTCATCATCCTCCTTTCCTTTAGCAGCTTGTTGATGTCCTTGATCATGAAATAAGCTCTTTTCTTTTCCAATGTCCTCCATCTTCTCTTCGGCAAGTATTCTATGTCGATATTCTTGGTATTGTCTTCGAGCGAAGAAAGAAGTCTTGTTAACGTGCCATCACTAAACTTGTACAGTTTGTCGGAGCGCATCAACCTGTTCCTCTTGTAGTTGTCAACATAAATGAATCCTTGAGGGTCTTTATAAGGAGTGTATGGGTGCCTTTTTCTGAGATCTGGTCTTGTAGTATCAGGCTTGGAGTGTATGGGTGCCTTTTTCTGAGATCTGTTCTTGTAGTATCAGGCTTGGTGACGTTGATCTTCTTTTGATAACTTTCAACTCCAAGTTGAAGATCCTCGACTCACTTTTGAATAACCAAACTTCTGGTGAACATCCTTAATGCTATTGCGAAGTTAGCAACGTCATCCCATTCCTTGAATCTGTATAGTATGTTATCAGCTCATCTCACTACAATCTCTTCCAAGTACCCGCATCCATGTTTCCTCATTACATTGACATGAGTGACTGCCAGGATACGCTTTGTAGAATATACATCTCCTCTTGATTGCATGCCTCTTGCATATACATAGAAGGACTTACGTTGTTGTCTCCAATGTGAGATACCCCATAACGCATATCTATCATAAGCAACTTTAACAAGATTCCATATGTTTGGAACCATGTCTTCAATGTCGGGTAGATCATACTTAGCGGCCTTTGACTTGGTAGTAGACGTCGTGTATGTCATAGTCAAAACTCCTCCTTGTAGATACTTGAGATCATTGTTGATGAAGAATTTGAACGGTTCAATGATCTAGCTTTGATCCGTGATCAAACAAGCTTATTTGGTGGTTAATTGGCTTAAATCGAGTTGTATGTTCATGTTGGAGAGTTGCTGATTTACATTATCTTCTTGATGTCGGTTTGACATACGAAAGGGACAAATCCTTATTTTTAGAAAAGGCAAAGGCGGTTGACTAGTGTTTCAACGGCGAGTTTTGAGTATAATATTTTTAAATAAGGCGGCGAATGCTTTGTTACAACGGCGGCATGCTTGTATTGAGCGGTTTGACGATTCCTAGTTGGCGAGTGAATTATTTTATTGAGCTAAATACAAACGTCATTAGTGCTCTGCCTAATCAAAACACAAACGACGATTTAAGTAAATGTTCTAAGGCGGCGAGTAGTTAAAACTAGCCGGCGAGTTACTTGTTTAACAAGGCGAGTTGACATAACACCGGCGGTTTCTTAATACTATAGGCGCGAGTGAGAGCGAAACTCATATACGGCGAGTTGCCAATTAATCCAACTGTTTGATTAATTACTTCAGCCTGTCGAGTTGCCAAATAACAGGCGGCGAGTTAACCTTTTATTGGCGGCGGTTTGCTCTAGTTATTCACGGCGGTTTGCTACAATTAAGGAGGCGGTTTGTTTTTTTTTCAAGGCGGTTTGGTGACTTTCTTGGAGGCGGTTTGCTCATGTTTTAAGGAATATTTAACATAGTATACTTTAGACTTTGGAATTTAATCGATAAACGTTAAACATAATCAAAACATCAAAACAAACCATAATCAAGGACTTTAATCTACACTTAATCAGACTAATCAAACATCAAACAAACCTAAACAACAAACAATTATTCATTTACGGTTTTTCTATTGATTTTGTAAAATCCCGGTAAACTTCTTATCGGTTTAAATCTTAGACTTGTAAAATCCCGTGAACGTTAATTGCATTCATAACCAATACATCAAGATGTCTAATATGTCAGAAGATATCCAGTATGCCGGTTCCGATACCCGCCCACCAATGCTTGATAGAACAGACTTTGAATCATGGCAACAACGGATTCGTCTGTATTGTTTGGGAAAGAAAAGGAGAGAACATTATGAAAGTCTATTACTGAAGGTACCATTTCAAATGGAAATGTTCATGAGAAACTATAGCAGAAGAGCGGAGTGTGTCCGCTTCATCAGGCCCAAAACGTGTTTAGAGTTTTTAACCGATCTTTCAGCTGAAATAAGGAAAGGTATAAAGCTGACATTCGTGCTATACATATCTTACTTCAAGGTATACCAAAAGACATCTACGCACTCATAAATCACTATACTAACGCCAAAGACATTTGGGACAATGTGAAGATGATTCTGGAAGGGTTCTGAATTGACAAAGGATACCAGTGAATCTCAATTATAATAATGAATTTAACACTTCTGTCCAATCAAAGGAGAAACCATTCATGTTTACTATGTTAGGTTTACAAAGCTCATTAACGACATGAGAAACATTAAGATGACCATGCCCAGAATGCAGCTTAACTCTAAGTTTGTGAACAACATGTTACCTGAATGGAGTAGATTCATTACTGAAGTCAAACTAAACAGAGGTTTGAAAGAGGTCTAACTTGAATCAGTTGTATCCGTACTTGAAGCAGTCAAAGAGGTACTTGCCAATGAAGAACAAAATGATGATGGAAGGGTCAGTCAACCGACTAATACCAATTGGCACATGTGTCTAATGCATCAAATCAGAAGTAATCCAACACAATCAACTGAGTCTCCACAATCCGCAAATCAACCATCACTTGATTGTAACTTCCACAAGACTCCCAGAAAGCACTTTTAACTGACCAACTTGATCAACAAGTCTAACCAATACACTTACCCCCCCACTCAATATCGTACAACTCGCATCTTCCTCAAATAAACAAACAACTCCAGAACTTCTTTCTAATGCAAAGTGAACCAAAGCTACAGTCAAGACGACAAGTTGTTGTTCAGACGTTCGTGGTAGATACAGTGTGAATAATCAAGAAGTAACCATTTCAGAGGAACTATTGCAAGAGGATTGTTGGAACTGGGAAATGGGAGGTCAGAACAGAGTTGGAAACAAGAATCCTAGTCAAGCAAAACCATTATGTGTTTTACAACTGCAAAAGAATCGGCACATAGCACGAGAATATCCACAACCTAACGACTCAGAGGATTCAGACTACTTCAAAGACAAAATGCTGCTTATGCATGCTCATGAGAATGGAGCAGTACTGGATGAAGAGCAGCTGTTGTTTCTTGCTGGAGAACAAGTCACCAATTTTGATGACGATGTGGATGATTTGGCACTCAATGTGGACCATGTCTTTGAAGCTGATCAATGTGATGCATTCGACTCTGATGTTGATGAGGGTCCCACTACACAGACCATGTTCATGGCAAATCTCACATCTAAAGAAGCCAGGGCATCTTATGACTCGAATATTCCATCTGAGGTACAAGATCGTGAATACGATTCAGATTGTGAAGATAAGTATCACGAAGTACACGAGATGCAAAGCGATGTACAACACAACTACGTTGTTGACTCTGATGCTGACTATACGAGTGATAGTAATATTATTCCGTATGATCAGTATGTGGAAGACAATGAAGAACATGTTGTACAAAGTAATGTATCTTCTGTACGAAATGATGCATTGATGTCAATTCTCGATGAAATGCATGAACAGGGTGTCCAAAGTATGTCAGTAAATAAGCAGGATAAAGTAGTTAATGACTCAGTGACTTCTGAACTTGCGAGATATAAGGAACTGTCCGGGTGTAATAACGACGGCTAAAGTTTGAATTATCTGATAGCGAACGAAAGATTGATAACAAAATGGAGACTAATTATCTCTGACCGAAAATCGAGAAGAAACTTCTTTAAAATCGAACTTCATTCTGCAACAATTGCAACTATCGTTCTACCCTTAAAACCATCATAAGAATAGTGAGGGAAGAAGCGATCAATTTTGAAAAGGATTTTAAAACAAAAAGAAGACAAAATCTTGAAGAGTTTTTTTTAGACATAAAAAAAGGCTAAAAGTAAAATTGAAGATAGCATTATACAACACAAATCATCTATTCAAACGGTCACAAAGTGATATTGTAAACCAAAATCAATTATGAAGAAAGAACAAGGCGCGATAGGCCTACAAAAATCCCTTAATCTCACTTCGTGCTAAGCAAGTTTCAAACCACGACCCGCTCTAATGTCATGTATTAGTCATGTCCAATCATGCACGTGCTGTGGATGTACGCAGACGACACCTCGTGATATGTCAGAGATATACTAGGAAAAGAAGATGGAGAAAATTGAAAAGCCTCTATGTGTGGAAAATAAAGTAGGATTGCCCCCCCCCCCCCCCAGATTACCGAAGGAAGAACCTCTTGCAACCTTTGCTCCACAAAGAAAAACTGACCTTCCAGAACATATATTTTGGTCCATAGATGAAAATACAGGAAAAAGGCTGAGACCTCAGTTCCAAAACCACTTTCAGCATTGACAGTGTATCCACCCAATACTCCTGTCAAGCTTGTCCCCAGAGTTCTTCCAACTAAAAAGTACAATTGAAGATTCCTCTTTATGTACTCACCGTAATCCAAAAGACCACTTTTTACGGAATTGAAAAACTTACAAAATTAGAATCACCACCAACAGGGTGTTACAAGAAGGGGAAAGAGGTTTTGCGAGAAAAAAAAAGATGTTACCAAAAACACTAAAGTTTTCCATTTTTTTCAAAACTCTTAAAGAACCCCTTTGCAGGAGTTCAAACGAACCCATTTTAAAGAAGTTAAAGTAATGGAAGAAAGTTATGATCAAATGAATTACCGAAGTGAACAAAAACTTAGTAGACAAGCAAGTGCTGAAATTGTAAAGAAAAACCTTCTCATTGAAAATGAGAAATCTGATTGCTACGTGTTTGTCGAATCAACTGTTTGTATGAGGAGGAAAAATAACGTTGTCTAAGATCTTGAACCCTGAGATGTCTAAAAGTTTAAATGAGTCAAAACATAGTACAAAAACTTGAAAGGAATACATAAATTTGGCAATTAAAGTATCACATCTTCAGAAAGTTTTGATAATAACAAATCACAAACATCACAGGAAAGCGCTTGATTTTTAAACGTCATTCCTTTAAGATCAAGAATCTCGAACATCAGATTCAGAAAAATGACAACGTGATTAGAGACTTGAAAGTTCTAGTTCTCAATTGAATGACAAAGTTATGAGCCTTATAATGCTAAGATGTCACTATGATACTTCTTGAACAAAATGAATGGGGTTTAGAGCAGAAAATAGAAAAGGTGAAGCAACAATACAATGAATTGTATGACTCCATTAAGATTACCGTTGTTTCAACACTAGTGAAAAGACATCTACCATGTTAAATGAAATTGAGATCTATCGGGCCCCCCCTCAGTTGAAAAGCAAAGTTCCTGTTTCACTAATGATCTGTCAAACCAAAAGTTCTTAGCCTACTAGTCATGAGTAATGCCATTATTTAAACCTATCCCGCATCCCCTTAAGAAACAATAGCGTGCACATTAACCTATATCAACATCTTAAAGGAAGAGATATATAACAGTATAGGGAGATTGTATAGAAGTTAAGTAGTTAAACAACGTGATAATGCACTTAACTATGCTTGTCAATACACTAAGCTATCTCAGGAATTGCCTAGAATATGTGATTGGCACTTGCCTAAAAAGTTTCAATGAAAGAGATAACAAGGCTCCCTCTACCCCTGTAACTAGGAAAAAGCAAGTAACTTTTAATGATAAACCAGGAACTTCATCTAGTAACACACAGAAACACGAAGTGCACCAGAAAGTTCAACAGACTAATGTCCCTGTGATTCATTCTACAAGAGTAAACACTTCCACTGAAGCAAGCGGATCAAAGCCTAGAAGCAATACAAAGAAAAATAGGATCATGCCTGCTAAGAGTGAGAATAAGAAGAAAGTAGAACCACCCTAGGACAAATAAGTCAGTATGGACAAAAGTAAATCGGGTTGATTCTAGCATTAGCTCTAAGCGTGTTGTAATTAATTTGAATTCTGAATCTGTGTGCAAAACATGTAACAAATGTTTAAACTCTGCAAATCACAAAATATATGTTGTTAATATTTTGAGTTCTGTGAATGCAACCCCCACGTAAAATTAACTTTGAATAAATGGGAAGCAGATTTGGAAACCAAAGGCAACTGCTGATAACATTTGAACAAGAGCAAAAGCGGTGATGGAAAGCAACGGGCAAACTATTTGCTGATATTGGTTATCACTGGAAACCCACAGGAAAGAAGATTCACCTTAGATAAAGCTTAATTGTAGTTATCAATGGAGACCCCCAGAAAGAAATTTGCCTTAGGGAACTGTACCCTTTAACTAAGCTTTTTGTGAAATGTTCTATTATATCTTCTAACAAACAAGACCCCAACAAAAATTAGGGAACCGAAATTCCAAACTCTCCACACTCGACTGTTTTCAAATGCAGGTTATACAGGTCGTCCTTTGGTATCTGGACTCAGGCTGTTCAAAACACATGACGGGGCATCGTTCAAAGCTCAAGAACTTTGTGGAAAAGTTCATCAGGAACAGTTAGATTCGGGAATGATCACTTTAGAGCTATCATGGGTATGGAGATTTAAGTTATTGGTGACGAGTGTGATCTCCATAGATACTATGATGGAAGGTCTTAGGACACATCTTACTTGGTAGGACAATTTTGGTGATTCTGATCTTAAAATGCTTTCAGAAAGCATTCCTTGCTTTGTTTCGTGAATATCAAGATGGCGTAGACTTACTTAAAGGTAGTCCCGTAGCACACACCAATTTGTACACGATATCGATTGATGATATGATGAGTCTTCTCTAGTAAGCTTGTTGTCCCAAAGCTTCCAGACCATTTAAACTTCGACACAACAATGAACTTAGCTTTGAAAAGATCTATTTAAGGGTTTACCAAGATTGAAGTTTTGCAAAAGATCATCTTTGCTCACGGTCCAACTTGGAAAAAGCAAGAAGTACTCCCACACAACCAAAAATCTGAAATCATTACAACCAATATGAAAGTTCTTCATAACCCTTCACAGGATCGATTTGGTTCCAAGAGAGTAAGAGTATAAATGGGAAGAAATACATTCAGTCATCGTGGATGACAAATTCAAGTTTCCACATGGTAAAGTTTTTGAGATCAAAAGATGAACTTCCAGAGTTTGTCATCAACTTGCTAAAGCAATACAGCGTTGGTCCTCAACCAAAACAAGTCAAGCAGATTTGGAAACCAAAAGGCAAACTATCTAATAACAGTTTGAACAAGACCAAGCGGGTTTGGAAAGCAACTGGTAAACTATTTACTAATGTTGGTTATCAATGGAGACCCACAGGAAAGAAATTTGCCTTAGGAGAACTGTGCCCTTTAACTAGGCTTCCTGTGACATGTACTACTATTTCAGCTAACCAACAGGACCCCAACACAAATTGGGGATCCGAAATTCCAAACCCTCCAAATTCGACTGTTTTCAAATGCAGGTGGTACAGATCATCCTTTGGTATCTGGACTCAGGCTGTTCAAAACATATGACGGGGAATCGTTCAAAGCTCAAGAACTTTGTGGAAAAGTTCATCGGAATCTACAACAAAAGAACCCGTCGAATAATGGAAACAATTCATGTCACATTCGATGAGATGCATCAGACAATGGCTCCTGTACGCATCAGTTCAGGACCCGAGCCTATCATGATGACCCCTGGACAACTCAATTCAGGGCTCGCCCCATCGCCTGTCCCTGCAACTACATACATTCCACCAATATATAAAGATCTGGAGATTTTATTCCAACCGATGTTCGATGAATACTTTGAGCAATCTACAGATAGTAAACCAGTGCCTACGGCTACTGTTGTTAACGCTCCAATTATTTCTACAAATACATCTATTTCTATAACAATTGCTCAAGATGCACCTTCTATAAGTCATTCACTGTCAACCTCACAAGTGCATCCTCCAGTCTTTCCTCAAGGTGTTGCAGCTGGACCAACTATCAAAGACACCTCAATTACTCAAGCTGTCCTTCATCCCTCAGTTAACCCTGTTGTTGGAGAACCTAGTTCTGCATAGTCAACATCAGGGGATGTTAGTTTAGCTGAACCCAACCAAGTGAATCAACCACCGGATCATCTCAGAAAATGGACCAAGGATCACCCTCTTAATAATATCGTTGGTAACCCTTCTCGTCCGGTATCCACCAGAAAACAGTTAGCTTC
>BQNB010060668.1:9568-36826 GCA_026074375.1 Tanacetum coccineum
ATTTGTTATTAAGAGATTTTTGATAACGTTTTGAATACATAAAATGTCATGTTATGATGTATCCAAAATCATTAAAACTTTGTTTTTTTTAAAACTCTCCCTCAAACATTGACTCATTTTGAAAATGACACCAAATGTAGAAGAATTGTCTTGTAAAACTTTATGAGGGATGGAGTAGAACACACAATTTTGAAAGATTATGAATCGTCATTGAGAAATTCTTGAAAATTTGTGTTCAACATTTTAAAAAACATCATGTTAGAAGACTTCTCTTCTAATGCTAAGGATAAGTACACTGAAATGTACACTCTCCTTTGTCGTTCGGGTCCGAGTTGCAATCTGCGAGCAATTATAAGTCATAAAGAAAAATAGAAATGACATGTTTTGAAAGCATTTAAACTCTTGCTCGAACTTCATTTACACGTCCATTTCGATGTTAATCAACATTTCTAGGTACGTAAATGTTATCGATTCCAAGAGACATGTCGAGAAGATTCTTTTGCGAAATTTTCTGTTTCTCTGATTTTGTATTTTCTTTTTGAAATTTTCGATTCCAAGAGACATGTCGAGAAGATTCTTTAGTAAACATATCAACTAATTGGTATTCAATTTTGACAAAGTACAATTCAATTATACCTTTTTCAACCTGTTCCTTGATGAAATGATATCGAGTATGGATGTGCTTGGTACGTGAGTGCTGCACAGGGTTGCATGAGATTCCTATGGCTGACTGAGAGTCGGAATACAATGGTATTTTGTTGTAGTTGAAGCCATAATCCTTAAGTTGTGTCCTCATCCACATTACTTGAGCACAACTTGCAGATAATGCCACGTACTCTGCCTTTGCTGATGACATTGTAGTGCAGTCCTGCTTCTTTGACATCCAGTTGACTAATTTATCACCTAGGAACTGTATTCCTCTAGAAGTAATTTTGCGCGTATCAAGACATCCAGCATGGTCGGCATCTAAAAAAAGCTATTAGTTCAAATCCAGAATCCTTCGGATACTAGAGTCCCATGTTAATGGTACCCCTTAAGTATCGAAAGATCCTTTTAACCTCTTTGAGATGTTTTTCAGTCGCTCGTGCTTGATAACGTGCACAATAACATACTACTTGCAATATGTCTGGTCTACTAGATGTCAGATACATGAGTGACCCGATTTTACTAGGGTAGTCAGTTTAGTCTATGAGTTTTCCACTCAAGTCTGCATCTAGTTTAGGTTTGGTAGCCATTGGTGTACCAACAGTATCACATTTTTTCATATCATGTTTTTTAAGTATTTCTAAAGCGTTCATGGCCTGATTGATTAAGGACATCTCAAATCTACTGTGCATTAATTTTTCAATTCATTTAGAAAATTTAGGGTTTGTAGACCTGAAAATAATGTCATCGACGTAAATTTATACAAGTAAAATGTCCTCCCCCTATCTTATCATAAATAGAGTAGGGTCACTGGTACCTTTAGTAAAACCTTTAGACATCAAGAAATTTAAGAGTTCATCATACCAGGCTCTCGGAGCTTGTTTCAATCCATATAGAGCTTTCCTTAGACGGTAAACCTCCTCTTTCAGTGTACCATTAAGAAATGTCGTTTTCACGTCCATATGATAAATAGGAAAATACTTGTGTGCAACATAGGCGATGAAAATCCGAATAGCTTCCAAGCAAGCAACTGGAGCAAATGAATCCTCAAAATCAATACCCTCTTCCTGAGCATATCCCTTAGCTATAAGCCGTGCCTTGTTGCGAATGACAGTTTGATCTTTAGCTTTTTTGTTCTTCCATAACCACTTTATCTTGATTACAATCTTACCAAAGGGTTTGTCAAAGAGTTCCCAGACTTGTAGTCTATCAAACTAATGAATCTCTTCCTGCATTGCCTCTATCCATGCAGAATCAGCCATTGTCTCCTTAATGTTTTTTGGTTCAGCAATACTCACGGTGAGCGCGAACATACACATTTCTGGATTTGTTACAAGTTTTGTCTTATTTGCATTAGCTTGGATGAATTTCCACAAACTTGTTCTAGTGGGTGATCTTTTGTCCATCGGTATTCGGAATTGTGTGGTTGATAGAAGGTATGAATATTTGAATTATCAATATTGCATGAGGAAGACTCAGCAATTTCTCGTATCGATGTATAGAAAGAATTGATAAATTCATCTTGTTGGAACTGTGCATCTTCTACTTGATTATCGTTGTTTTCCTTAGCATTAACATTTATTGGAGTTGTTGGTTCTGTTGACACCATATTAGTGGTTATACATCATACTTAAGGTATTCTAAGAAGAGTTGAAGGGTTGGTTAAGCTTTGAAAAGGTTTTAACAAGATATTGCAAGATTAGTGTTTTGGTTGGAATTATGGTTTTCAAGGGATAAAAGCTAGGGTTTCTTTTCTAAACAAGGGTTTAGATTTAGTTTTTCTTCATCCTCCTACACATCAAGTTTATCTAAGAACCCTACTTCATTTACTTTCTTTGATTTATGCATATATTATGTTTATATAGTTAAATCACCATTTAGGATACTTTTGAATATGTGAAAGGGATTTTTACTTATGATCAATGTTTTGTGAACTTATTTACATGTTATATGGATGCTAATATGATGTTAAAAGGAATGTATAAGTGTTTTAACATGTTGGTTAAGTATTAACATGTATATGAACAAATTAGGGTTTTAATGTTAACTTAATAAGTTACAAGTGAAAATGGTGTAAATAACATGTTAATCTTGTATTCATGGACACTCTTGGACAAAACATGACCTAATGGACCTAATATATGTAAGACATAAGATATAAGTGTTGTAAAGTAGTTGTAACAAGGTGTTGAAGCTTAATGGTACAAAAATCAAGCTTAAAACATGTTTTAATCACAACCTTTAAAAGTTTCTGTTTTGGTTCGAATTTGTTAACAGCCATATTAGGTTTTATAAAGATAGTACATCTCATAAGGATTCCAAAATGATAAGAAACTCGAAAATCGGATTTATAACGAAGAAGATACGCTAGTTACGAGTTTACGACATTAAATACTTTTATAAAACAATTTTTATAAAAGTTACTATTCACCATAGAAACTTATACTTTGTAAATATCAATAATATGTTAAAACTTTCAATTACGAGAACGTGTTCGAAAGAATCACTAAAAACGGAGCTATAACGAATAAGATACGACATTTACGGGTTTTGCGTTAATAAGTTGTAATCTGTAATGAACAGTAAAAACACTATTCACAACAGAATCTCGAAAACCTAAAAATATAATTTTATGATCACTCGTCTTAATACGAAAGCGTGGGCGTAAGAAACGCGAGAAACAGACTTAAAACGACAAAGTTATGTCATTTTTTCTAAAGGGGTAATTATAAACGTTTTTACTTTATAAATACAATTTCACTTAAACGATTAGATGGTGATATAGCTATATAGAAATATATATGTTATTAGTTATCAAAGTGCTATATTACTAGGGAATTTCATAATGAGGCCTCTTCGGATGGCGTATTGACGAGTTGTTGGATTTACGATTTAAAGTGTCCTAACTCCTCGTACGTCATGTCATGACCTCTTAATTTTGATAGCCCAAACGATAGTACGATGATAACTATATAGGATTATATATGGTTGTTGTTAGACAACATACTTGGTTACTGATTCGACCTATTATTAAATAGGTTTTTCATTCCGGGCGGGTTAGAGTTGACCCATTTTTATTAGGGATATTTTATTATCAATTTACTCACTCAAGGTGAGTTCATAGCCCCATGTTTTACACTTATTAATTTACAAGTTTTTGGGGTGAGAAACATATGCATGTTTTACAAATTAGACGCAAGTGTACATTTTATCACGATTACGTTTTGCCTAAGTAGCGATAACCCATTATTGCCTGAATCTTGAACTGTCAATTTACTAGTTTAGTGAGCCGCGATGATTATAGATAGATTAATTTCGGATTGACCTCCCTGTATGGTGAATAGCTATCATGGGAAACTAAGTATATCATGTCGGATTGTGGATGTTACCGGGTTGAACTTCGTCACGGGCAATGTAGGCATATTTATATAATTGTATTCATTTATGTCGAGCTTCTGTGTCATGAGCTTAGGAAAACGTTATTAATTTTGTGATGCTGCATATGTTACATTTTCACGGGAGAATGTCATGCGGTCCTGTTATAATATACATAAACCTATTGAAAAAACATTCACACCTTTATGTGAGTTTTAAATGTATGTTTTTCAGGAGATCATTAGGGCACGGGGTGCAAAAAGGGATACATTGGTGGTTATGTTTTGGATGTCCTGCATTAAAGATTTAGTCGCATTACATTTTGTATATCTGTTATGGGCTGAAATCTTTGTAATAATAACAAGTAAACATGTGAAAGCTTCGAGCTTTTGTAAACTTTTGTAAATCATGTATCAGTTTTAAACGACTTTTATTTGTCGTTCAGATATATATCTTGTGCTATGATCTGAGATGTAAACACGGCCCCGGACCTCTATTCCGCTGCGACCCCAATTTAGGGTGTTACAGATGGTATCAGAGCCAGGTTATATAGAACCAGGTCCAAATGTTTTTTTGGGGGCGGGGGGGTGGGGTGGACTATAACCATTTTCAAACATTGCTTTATACAAAAGGGGATTTTTCACCGGGACATACATACAATACATCTACTTGTGCATTAGTCGGTTTAGGCTAGATGCATGCATGATTGTATTCTTGATTGTTATTTACGTTAGATATAAATGGATTTTACTATAAATACTATATATAAGTTATTTTGGATTTTCAGATACGGTTATGTCAGATTCGGAAGATTCCACGGTCACCTACACGGCAGTGTCCAGTCCATTTGAGGATGGGTCAGACATTGGTTCACCAGGAGTCGATGGACCACCCATTATGCTAGAGGACCCATATGCTTACATAATGGCTGCTTATCAGGTTCCACCATCGCCTGACTACATACCTGACCCTAAGGAGCCGCAGTCACCACCCCCACTGGACTTTGTTCCTGAGCCGATGTACCCTGAGTACATGCCATAGGAGGATGAGATAATCTCGGCCGAGGAGCAGCCACTACCTGCTGCTGCCTCACCCACTGCAAATTCACTAGTATATATTCCTGAGTCTGATCCGGAGGAGGAGCCGGAGGAGGACGATAAGGATCCCGAGGAGGATCCAGCTGATTACCCTACCGATAGGGATGATGATGATAATGATGAGGAGGAGGAGGAGCCTTCCGGAGATGATGCCAATGATGAGGATGAGGATAGGGACAAGGACAAGGATGAGGAGGAGGAGGAGGAGCACCTAGTTCCGGCTGACTCTGTCCCACCTGTACACCGTATAACTGCCAGGATATCTATCCGGGATGAGCCATCCATATCACTTCCTCCTAGGGAAGAGGTCGAGAGACTTCTTGCCTTAACCACTCCACCACCATCACCACTTACTCCACTATCATCTCCATTACCATGAATACCATCTCCCCCACTTCCAGCATCACCACCAGCATCGGTATTACCTGCGTCACCACCTGCTATCCTTATTCGTCCTTTGGGCTATCGGGCTGCTATGATCTGGCTGAGAGCCGAGACACCATCCACTTCTCATCCATTACCACTACCTACTTCATCACCACCTTTGCAGTTACTACCTTCTGACCACAGGACAGACAGGCCCGAGATTACACTACCACCTCGGAAGGGGATGGGTGTTGACCTTGGTCCTAGGTACAAGATTGGAGAGGGTTCATCTGCTGCTAGACCGACTGGAGGTCGTAGGACAGACTATGGGTTTGTCGGTACTATGGATACCGAGATCAGACGACAGAGAGCCGAGGAAGTCAGCTATAGGATTAGAGATGTTTGGGTAGACCCGAGAGAGATTGTCGAGGAGGTAGCAACGATGACCCTTGAAGGGGTCAATACTAGGGTGACTAAGCTTACTGCAGTCCAGGAGCAGGACACGCAGGATATATATGCTGTGATAAGGGATACTCAAGACAGGCAGACCCAGATATATCAAAGTGTTGAGACATTAGTTGATTATAGTCAGTACCACTATGAGACTGCACGATTACTAGATCAGGAGGCTCTGGTTTCTCGAGAGGCATGGGAACGCTCCATAGATGTTAGCTATATGACACGTTCATAGATTATGGCATTACGTTCTGTAGTGATGGGTCAGCAGGCAATGATTGCATAGTTGCAGGCAGCTGACCGTAGGAGTCAGGCTGTGACTTCAGAGATGCTATAGGCAGATCACAGGAGACAGGGGGTGATTAAAGAGTTGTTGGCAGCAGACCACCAGAGGCAGGTCCAGTTGACTAAGGCATTAAATTGCGGAAAGGACTACAACTTAGATGCCAAGTTATCAAGAGGCTGCATGGACCCACAAAAGGGTCCGGCACAGTCTGAGCACCAGGGGAGGCTGGTAGAGTTCCTAGATTTGTTTTGTTGTAGCTTATATTACTATTGCAGCCTGTTAAGTATTATGGTGTTATTCCCAGCTAGCAGACTGTATAGATTTTTGTTTTTGTTAGGGGCTACCCACCTATAGGTTTTTGTTCATGTATTATCTATCTTGTAACATCATACTATAATGTGTTCAGGGTCATATCCCGCTAGTATGGCTTTAGGTTGGTTCTTTTGTCTTGTAAAATAAGTGGAGTAATATTGTGTATCTGAACCTGATATGTATGTTTTTCTAAGGTATATATCGAAATGGGACAGATTACATTATCTATGAAATCGAATTTAGAATAAGGAATTCGATTTGGTTATACCATGGTTAATTTCAATAACAGTTGTACATTTCACTGTGTGATGTGATCTCGTTTTTATTTAATGTGTATATGTTATGTCATAGTTATGATTTTATGAAATCTAACGGGTATTATGTTTTCTTGTGATTTAAAGAAAATGGCACCAAAGAGAAGGACCACGAGGTTAAATCCAGGTGCAACACCAACACCAGTCACGGACACTCATACCACTACATCTGTCACCAATGCCTAACTTCAGGCAATGATTGACGAAGGCGTTACTGCTGCACTGGCAGCACGTGATGCAACCAGGAATGGCTCAGGACGGGGCCAGAAGGCCTGTACAAGTTGCTCGTGAATGCACCTACCCGGACTTCCTAAAATGCCAACCCTTGAACTTTAAGGGCACTGAGGGAGTTGTTGTACTCACTTAGTGGTTTGAAAAGATGGAGTCTGTTTACAGCATAAGCAACTATACAGTAGCATGCCAAGTCAATTTTGCTACGTGTACCCTGCAAGGAAATGCTCTTACATGGTGGAACTCCCACGTTAAGACCACTACTCCTGAAGCTGCCCATGGGATGCCATGGAGGACACTGAAAAAGATGATGACAGACAAATACTGCCCAAGGGGCGAAATTAAGAAGCTGGAGTTTGAAATGTGGAATTTGAAGGTGAAAGGGATTAACGATTTTTGGTATAACCTATAGCCAACGTTTCCAAGAACTGGCACTAATGTGTGATCGGATGTTTCCGAAAGAAATAGACAAAGTTGAGAAATATGTCGGTGGCTTGCCCGACCTGATCCATTTCAGTGTGATGGCAACTAAGCCAAAAACTATGCATGATGCCATTGAGTTCGCCACTGAACTCATGGACAAGAAGATCAACACTTGGGCTGAACGTCAGGCTGACAACAAAAGAAAGTCTGATGACACCGCCAGGAACAACCAGAATCAGCAACCAAACAAGAGACAAAACACTGGAAGAGCTTATGCCGCAGGAAATGGTAGGAGACCATACGAAGGGCCTAGACCTCTGTGTTCCAAATGTAACTATCACCATGATGGTCCTTGTGCTCCCAAATGCCACAAGTGCAACCGATTTGGTCATTTATCTCGTGACTGCAGGAATCCCCCAAATGTCAACACTAGGGCTAATCAGAGGGGCAACGTTTGTTTTGAATGTGGTGCTCAGGGGCATTTCAAGAAGGATTGTCCAAAATTGAAGAACAACAACAACCGGGGTAATCGGGTTGGAAATGCCAAGGCTCAGGCAAAGGTGTATGCAGTGGGCAATGCAGGGGCAAACCCGGACAACAATGTCGTCATGGGTACGTTTCTCCTAAACAACCGATATGCATCTATTTTATTTGATACCGGTGCCGATAGGAGTTTTGAATCTACTGCGTTTAGCTCTCGAATTGTTATCACTCCAACTTCATTAGATCATGATTATAATGTCGAACTAGCCGACGAGCGAATTGTTGGGTTAAACACTATTATTCGAGGATGTACGTTAAACTTCTTAAATCATCCTTTCAACATAGACCTAATGCCCGTAGAACTAGGTAGTTTTGACGTGATAATTGGTATGGATTGGTTGGCAAAGTACCATGCCGTTATTATCTGTGCGGAAAAGATCGTTCGTATTCTTTTTGGAGACGAAATTTTAATCATTCGAGGTGACGGAAGCAGCAATGAACACGGGACCCAATTAAACATCATCTCGTGTACTAAGGCTCAAGAGTATTTAATGAAGGGATATCACGTATTATTAGCAAATATCACCGCAACCAAAGACGAAGACAAGTCATAGGGGAAACAACTTGAAGATGTGTCAGTTGTTCAAGAATTTCCTGAAGTCTTTCCTGAGGACTTGCCGGGTATACCACCCACTCGACAAGTGGAGTTTCAAATCGATTTGGTACCTGGTGCTACACCTATGGTACGGGCAACTTTTGAGATTGGCACACGTTCCGAAATGAATGAAACTTGAGAGCAACTACAGGACTTACGGGACAATGGGCTTCATAAGACCAAGTTCCTCACCCTGGGGAGCTCTGGTCCTGTTTGTAAAGAAGAAAGATGGGTCTTTCTGGATGTGCATCGATTATAGGGAATTGAACAAACTGACAGTGAAGAACAGCTACCCACTCCCAAGGATCGATGACCTATTCGACCAGCTGCAAGGATCGAGTATTTTTATTCAAGATCGATCTGAGGTCAGGGTGTCCACTCAGTTGAGGGTTACGAGAAGAAGACCATTCCCAAGCTGCTCAGTCAGGCTAGATACGGTCACTATGAGTTCCAAGTCATGTCTTTTTGGTTTGACTTATGCACCAGGCCTTGTTCTATGGACCTTTTGAACGGGTGTGAAAACCGTTTCTGGACAAGTTTGTAATTGTCTTATCGATGGTCATTTTTGATCTATCAAAAGTAAGAAGAACTTGAGTACACTTTGGCAAGATATTAAATTGCTTAAGGAGGAAGAATTGTACGCCAAGTTCTCACAAGTGTGAATTCTGGATTCTCCCGTGGTGACAATTCCTCGGTCACGTGATTGATTGTCGAAGGTATTCACCGTTTGACCCTCTAAGATTGTAAATCTATCAAGATTGGCGTCTCCTAAAACACCAACAGAGATTCGCCCCCAAAAAAATTTTTGGGCCTTGCGGCTATTATAGAAGATTCATCGAAGGGTTTTCAAAGATCGCCAAGTCAATGACCAAACTAACCCAGAAAGGTGTCAAGTTTGATTGGGGCGATAAACAAGAAGCAGCTTTTCAACTGTTGAAGCAGAAGCTATGCAGTGCACCAATCTTGGCCTTACCTGAGGGAAGCGAAGATTTCATCGCATACTGCGATGCTTCAAAGAAGGGTTTGGGCACTGTGTTGATGCAAAGAGAAAAGGTGATTTCTTATGCATCACGCCAGTTAAAAATTCATGAAAAGAACTATACGACTCATGATTTAGAACTTGGGGCAGTAGTGTTCGCTCTAAAAATTTGGAGGCACTATCTGTACGGAACCAAGTGCACGGTGTTCACTGATCACAAAAGTTTACAACACATTCTTGATCAGAAGGAATTAAATATGAGGCAACGTCGCTGGTTAGAGTTGCTGAGTGATTACGATTGCGAAATTCGTTATCACCCAGGGAAGGCGAATGTTGTTGCTGATGCTCTGAGCAGGAAGGAACAAGAACCACTAAGGGTTCGGGCCTTAGTGATGACTATTGGCTTGGATCTTCCTAAACAAATCTTAAAAGCTCAGACTGAAGCACGAAAGCCAGAGAACATCAAGAAGGAGGATGTTGGGGGTATATTGGTTGAGAATTCAAAAGATCCGGAGAAACTTAGAACAGAAAAGTTAGAACCACGTGCGGATGGAACTATGTGCTTAAATGGCAGGAGTTGGTTACCATGTTATGGCGACTTAAGGACTATGATCATGCACGAGTCCCACAAGTCTAAATACTCTATTCATCCGGGTTCTGACAAGATGTACCAGGATATGAAGAAACTATACTGGTGGCCCAATATGAAAGCCAACATCGCCACCTATGTTAGCAAATGTTTGACCTGTGCTAAGGTCAAGGCCGAACATCAGAGACCATCGGGTTTGTTAGTACAACCCGAGATACCTCAATGGAAGTGGGACAACATCACGATGGATTTTGTCACAAAGCTTCCTAAGTCGTCACAGGGTTATGACACTATTTGGGTGATCGTTGACCGACTTACAAAGTCTGCCATTTTTATGCCAATGAGGGAAACGGATCCTATGGATAAACTGGTAAGAATGTACCTAAAGGAGGTAGTCACGAAGCATGGAATACCTGTTTCAATTATCTGTGATCCACTATTTATTTTTATGGTTTTACGCGTTTGCTTTAAATCGTAGCCGTTAAGTGAAATCGCGTAAACTAAAAATGATCATTCAATGTAAACGGGCATTAAACAATTAAATGTTTACATCAAGAAAGTGTTATATGATTATTTAGAGGATAATGATTAACATTGCACATTTTATTTTTATTGATTACGTTAAGTGGTTACGTTTCATGATAAAGTACGTTTAGGCCTTCCCGGAAACACGTTAACTTATCTACGCTTCATCAAATACCCAAAATTTGTACCTAATACTTAAAGTTTATTTAAAACTTCAAGTATTTATCACTTTATACATATTCCTCATGAAATAATTCAAATCAAACTCTACAATGTATAAGTTATACATTGTATTTAATCTATACTACATTTATCCTCAAAATAATACATTTATACACCAAATAAAGATCAAAGATATTTTCAAACCCCCCTCCTAGCATAAAAACATATACATGTATGACTAGGAGGCCAAGAGTCACCAAGAAGCTTCACAAAATATCTTCATAAAAGATCTTGCATCAGCTTGAACTCATGACTAGCCAAAACCTATCCAAGATAAGCTCCTAAGACTTCTAATCCTTGCCACCTTGCATGGCTTCAACTAGACATCATAATATCTACCAAGTAGTATAAATAGGCATGCAAAGGTCATAGAAAACTCACACAAGACTTTTCTTTGCAAAAATCACAAAAATCAATCTCTTTGTCTCTCTTGCTAACCCATGGCTCAAAACCCTTATTTTGAGCAATCCATTGCTTGATTTTATATCATCATACAAGCATTCTCATATCATACATAAGGTATTCTAAGAAGAATTGAAGGGTTGGTTAAGCTTTGAAGAGGTTTTAGCAAGATTTTGCAAGATTAGGGTTTTATAAGGAAACTAGGGTTTTCAAGTGTGCTAGCTTTGGTTTTAATCTAAACAAGGGTTTAGATTGTGTTTTCTATCATCATTTTTCATCATAAGGTCCTCTTCAAACCTTTATCTTTTCATTTTCATGATTATATGTGTTCATATGTTCTACTTAGTTAAATCACCATCTAAGATACTTTTGAATATGTAAAATGAATTTTTACATATGATTAATGTTTTGTGAACTTATTTACATGTTATATGGATGGTAATATCATGTTAAAAGGAATGTATAAGTGTTTTAACATGTTGGTTAAGTATTAACATGTATAAGTACAAATTAGGGTTTTTATGTTAACCTAATAAGTTACAAGTGAAAATGGTGTAAATAACATGTTAATCTTGTTATCTTGGACTCTCTTGGACAAAGTATGATCTAATGGATCTAATATATGTATGACATAAGATATAATTGTTGTAAAGTATTTGTAACAAGGTGTTGAAGCTTAATGGTACAAAAATCAAGCTTAAAACATGTCTTAATCACAAACTTCAAAACTTTCTGTTTTGGTTCGAATTTGTTAACAGCCATTTTAGGTTTTATAAAGATAGTACATCTCATGAGGATTCTAAAATGATAAGAAACTCGAAAAACGGATTAATAACGAAGAAGATACGCTAGTTACGAGTTTACGACGCTAAATACTTTATAAAACAAATTTTATAAAAAGTTACTATTCATGGCAGAAACTTATACTTTGTAAACATCAATAATATGATAAAACTTTCAATTACGAGAACGTGTTCGAAAGAATCGCTAAAAACGGAGCTATAACGAATAAGATACGACATTTACGAGTTTCGCGCTAATTAGTTATAACCTGTAATGAACAGTAAAAACACTATTCACAATAGAATATCGGAAACCTAAAAATGCAATATTATGATCCCTCGTCTTAATATGAAAGCGTGGGCGTAAGAAACGCGAGAAACGGACTTAAAACGACAAAGTTATGTCATTTTTGCTAAAGGCGTAATTCTAAACGTTTGACTTATAATTACGATTTCACTTAAACGATTGATGCGTGATATAGCTATATAGAAAATTATATTGTTATTAGTTATCAAAGTGCTATATTATAAGGGAATTTCATAATGAGGGCTTCTTCGGATGAACGTATTGACGACGTTGTTGGATTTACGATTTAAGTGTCCTAACTCCTCGTTACGTCTGTTATGACCTCTTAATATTATGTTAGCCGACGATAGTACGATGATAACTATATAGGATTATATACCGGTTGTTGTTAGATAACGTATTGATATGATTTGACCTATATTAACTAGGTTGCATTGGCGTTAGAATGGACGCGTTTTTACTTGGGATATTTTATTATCAATTTTCTCACTAAAGGTGAGTTCATAGCCCCATGTTTTACAATTATTATTTACAAGTTTTTGGGGTGAGAAACATATGCATGTTTTACAAATTGGACGCAAGTGTACATTTTTATAATTGATTACGTTTTGCATAAGTAGCGATCTACCACTATGCCATGAATCATGAACTGTCAATTACTGGAATGTGAGCGCGAATTGATTATAGTTAGATCTATTGGGATTGACCTCTCGTTCGGGTGGTCATAGCTAAACACTGGAAAACGAACGTATATCATGTCGATTTTGGATGTTTACGGGTTGAAACATCATCACGGGCATGTAGGCAATATTTATATATTGTATTCATTTAGGTGAGCTTCGGTGTCCATGAGCTTAGGAAAAACGTAATTCACATTTTGTGATGTCTGCATTGTTGCATTATCACGGCGGAAAGTCTTGCGGTCTTGCATTACATTTTACTAAACCTTTGAAATTCACACAAACTTTATGTTGACATTTTAAATGCAAATGTTTTTCAGGAGGTCATTAAGCACGACGGTGCGAAGGATACATTGGTGGTTATTTTTTGAAGTCGTGCTTAAATATTTAGTGCATTACATTTTGTATTATGCTGTTATGGGTGGAAATCTTTGTAATTATAACTAGTATAAAAGTAAGGCTTTTGGGCTTTTGTAACTCATCTCTTTATTAAATCCAAATGTATCAGTTTTAAACGACTTTTGGTCGTTCATATTATTATCTTGTGTTATTTGATCTGTGAAGTAAACACGCACCCGGACACTATTCCGCTGCGACCCCAATTTGGGTGGGGTTACTTTGAGGCAGCTTGAAGCAACAAGAAGGTATATGGTGCTGCTTATACCAAACTTATTAAAAAGATGAAAAAATTGGAGAAAACTGTCAAGTCCAACCAAGCTAGAAGAAGAGCAAATATGTGGGTTTCAGATGAGAGAGGACTTTTGAGGATTCTTCCAAACAGGGGAGGATGATAGAAGAAATTGATCAAGATGCAGGAGTTACTTTGGTTACTCCTACACATAGTTAAGAAGATCTACCTGAAGATTAATTGGGAGTCTTTAGTGCAGCTAAGGTACTTGCAGATGCAGCTAAAGAAAATGTTCACACTTATACTAGAAGAAGAATGGCAGTTAGTATTGGTAGTGGTAGAATTAATACTGCTGAAGAATCCGTTAATACTGCTGCTGCATCAATGCCAGTTGTAATCAAAGATAAAGGTAAGGCTAAAATGGATGAATCTGAGCCAGAGCAAACTAAGACAAAAAAAATAGTTGGAGCAAAGGAAAGGAAGAAGTTGATTATAATGCAGCTGTAAGATTGCAAGAACTAACTTGATGAAGAGAAAGGTCTAGGATTGCCATGGGCCTTGAAGAAGGGCTAGTACCTCTTTCAATATTGAAGAACGGGAGACATACAAGCTTTAATTGAGCTGATGAAGAGCTAAGTCCCAAAGGATACAGCAGAAGAAAGAGAAAAATACTGTGAAGCTGAAAAACAAGACTGCCTTGAAGAATTATCAAACTCAGCGAAAAGATATTTTACTGACAAAGAGCTAAAGAAAGGAGGAACAAGCCACTCACACAAGCTCAACAAAGAACTTATATGTCTAACTATATCAAGCATATGGGAAGTCACACTCTGAAACAATTAAAGAGACTTTCCTTTGATGAGCTCAAGAATTTGTTTGAATCAACAATGAGGAGAGTAGGCGCTTTTGTACCCATGGAGACTAAAATTAGAAGAGAAGTTCCTGAGTTAGTAGCTGGAAGTTCAAAGAGGGATGCAGAAGAAGAACTTGATCAAGGGAGTTCTAAAAGGCAAAAGACTAGTGAAAAACTCAGAACCGCTAAAGAGAATCATAAGGATAAGAAAAATGATGACAATATCACTAGAAGAAACTAAAAACAATTGATGATCATAGTTCCAAAAGAAGAGATGAATGTTGAAGCTCTGTAAACCAAATATCCAATCATTGACTGAGAGGTTTACACTGAAGATTCAAGAATGTACTAGAAAATCATCAGGGTAGGTAATCATACAGAGGTATATCAGATTTTTGAAGATATGCTAAAGTATTTTGACAGAGAGGATGATTTAGTCAAAACTATGGAGTCTGTTCAAGAAAGGTTAACTTAACAGACTCCTACAATGTGTAGATAAAGAAATTGAGCTCTGGGTTAGTGTGTGAAGAGATTGTTTTAAATGATGTGGATGATGAGTTATGGAAGTCTCTGGATACATGTCATGATATAACATGGAGCCTGTATGATACATGTAGAGTGCTTCTTGTATCTACTCAATGGATGGAATTTAACTACACCCTTACTGATCTACTGCTAGTAGAATAAAGGAGTATCAAGTTGTCAAGATGGTGTTCATACACAAGATGTTGACAAACAAGGCTCTTGGGAACATAAATAATAAAGTATGACCCAGAAAGAACTCATTAGGGAAGATATTCATGATGGCTGTAAAGGCCAAGAAGGTAAAGTGTTTGAAAGAATTCTCTGTCAAGTTTAATTAAGAACTTAATCGATTTGGTGGTAACTCACATGTTTTAGGGAGGCATTGTTGGGAATTAAAGGGTCTTTACACTTAGTAATGCCCAAGCCAAAGCCCTTATATGCTCAAGATTACAACTGCCAGTACTAACTAGTTATACTGCTAGAAGGGAAAGTTAGTTACTGCCAGTACTAACTTAAACAATGCTGAAGGTTTTAGATTGTTGCATGGAAGATTAAGAATGCTAAGTGATAAAGATTCGTATGATGAAGTATTGTATTAAACTTGTTATGGTATATTCTTATTTAGTTAGAAAGATATGCAGTATAAGATTGTAGTTATCTTGTAAAGGATCACCTTGGTGTTTAAAGTGTAGATCCTTGGTTATGATGTTAAGTACGATTTTCATAGTGTTGCATGCATAGCTTTAGGTTGTAAAACCCTAAGTACTAGACAGAGTACTCGTATATTGATCTTATTAATATTGAAGCTTTTCCTTACATCTTTGTTTCCTTTCTCATCATTTTACTGTTACATTCATAGTTCTTCTTAAGTTTTAAGAGTAGATTCCGCATTTCTTTATTTTAAAATATACACTACAAAGTTTATCATGTTATTTTGGATTTATCCAAGGTAACATACTCTTTACAAGCTAAAGAATCAATCATAGTTTGGGATCAACAAGTGGTATCAGAGCCATGAGGCTCTTGATCTAGGATCTACAAGGTGTGTTTAATGTCGAGTTTATGAAGAAAAGAAGGTTCAAGTTTTCTGTTTTGGGTACTAGCACATCGGCAAATTAGGGTTTGTCAAACCCTATTATAATGCAAAACAGAAAGCATGTTTTTGTTCTTATAAACGGACATCAAGGGAAGGGCAAATCAAGTGTTTCTTGGTTCGATATCAATGTTGTGTTACAGTAAACACGGTGCTTCGTTTAAGGAGAATGCTAATTTATGACGGATTCGTGACACTAATAAACGTCGTCTGGATACTTAAAAAAGGTATCCTTAAACAGTGGTTACAAGTTAGTACTGATCGGTTGATGTGTTCTACTTGTAAACATTCCTGGAGTTTTCACGACGCGTTTACTGTCTGATCGCGATATTCGACGTCATATATTTAATTTACAAAATTATGTGAGCGAACGTGACATTAAAATATTGTTTGTTCGTAAAGTAGTTATTTTCGTTATTTTATTTCGAACGTAAATTTAAAATTATTGATTTGACGTTTCGCGAGTCGACGTGTTGACCGATGTTAGATTAAACTGTTGTAAGCATTCGTAAAATTTTTTGACGCATCTCGTATTTATTTTTAAGATCGCAAATTTATTATTTTTATGAATGTCGCCATTTTTTTTCCTTGTCATGAGCCGGATTTGTGTTTTAAAATGTACACGTTGATTAAATGATAGAAACTAAAATAAAAGTGTGACGGAGATAAATGGTCTAACGGAATGTGAAATCCCGGAGCCACGGTTGTTGTTTTTTTTATTTAAATATAAGTATAGTGTGTCAAAATTTAAATATGGAATAAGAGGGGAGGACCAATGGTGTCGAGTGGACCAACTATTACTCACTATGATATATATGGATTCTTCCTACACAATATTGCTTTAGTTACTAGACAAAATAGTATGTGTGTTGTCTGTTCTCCATAACCGGCCACCATCACCACTCATCCACCACCGACGAAAAAGGTTTTTCAGGTCACCAGAAACCGCCGCGTACGCCAGAAAAAGTCAACATGCAACTCGCTCAACCTATTTTTTTGAGATCATCTCTTCATTTCCTACACATCTACGCAATAAAATAACACATGCAATGGGTATTTTTGGAGTTAGGATCCGGGTTAGTTTCAAACAATTTCGAGTTGAAGGGGTGTTTAAAATAACAAGATAATCACTTTTGAAAGCTTGGTTAATTGAAAAAACGTTCAGTTTTGGTTGTTGGGTTCGGTTCGAGTCTCGGCCAAGACGAAGGAGACGATTTTTTCATTGATTTTGCTTATTATAGCGTTGTGAGCATTCTTTTATGTTTTGTTTCGTTTATTTTATCGATTTGATTATATGTGATGAAATCTATTGAAACTTGCGGCGTCTAGTATAATATGTTATTGATAATAAAGCAAGATTGATATGAAATTATAGGCCATATTGGATGTATTATTGATGAGTTTTTTGGTCAAAATGGATTATTGGCGCCGTTTGTAGAATGCCATTTTCGAGCAAGAAAACAGATGTGCGCATTTCGCGGCACGAGATTTGTAAAATATGATTTTTCGATTTGAAAAATTGATAAAGCTTTCCGAGCGATCGTTTGATATAGGTAGAGTTCTTACTCACTCCTTAAATAACGAAGAAACTAGAGCGAAAACAAGTTTTGAAAAACTTATAAATTGCAAACAGCTATGTTTAGTAAATTGGTTACTGATCAGATTTTCGACAGCCATTTTGGGCACTTTCGGAGTTGTTTCGGACTTCCAGCGGGGAAGCACGAACAGGTTGTACGGATTGATGTTTCTTCTATATAATATCTTTTTGGTCATAGTCTCGAAACGTGAGATAGCGGGTTACAAAACCGATGGTCAAAACTGCTGCGGTTTTATTAAAAAATACAAGTTACAGCAGATTCTTGCAGGGGCATTTTCGTCCTTTTCCGTCGAGTTTCGGGTCTTGACTAAAACTAAAAAGTTGTCCGCAATATCGTTTCGCATAAAATCTCTTTTTACTCCGAGTCGTTTGGCGCGGGTCAGATTTGGGTAAAAATAAATATAAGTATAAAAGTCAAAGAAAGTCAAATGTTGACTTTAAAAAGTCAACGGGTCATATAAGACTTATATAATTTTTAACTAAGTACATGGATATAAATAAAATGATAAGTATTAAAAATATACTTAGATATTTAAACTTACCAAAGATGGTAACTTTCCGAAAATAGTAATTTTCTAAAAATAGAAAGTTATCGAAAATATAACGTTTTCAATTAAAGTATATATATATATATATGATTTTGTTGATACGATGTACGCATCGTTGACCATACTTTTCGGTATAGTAATCGAGCGACATAAATTATAGGTCGTGATCGTGTTCGTTGATTTTCCGTGGATTGTTTCGATTATTTGATCTTCGGCTTCGACCAAGGTGAGTTCATAGCCTCGCTTTTAAGTGTTTTAAATGTTTTTAAACCCGCGAGGGGGATACTTGCTTGTTTTGAAAATGAGAACGCAATGTGTTTTGATACTAAATATGATTCCATGCACTATTGAGTATATGCCTTTTACTGTGTGACCGTTAATTGCCTTGTTGATGGTGAACGCTAATGCATTAAATAGATCTATTGGGTTTGACAACCCTGTCCGGGGTATGAATCCGAAGGTGAGCACCCTGTAACGGACATTTTGTAGTTAGTAATGGGAGAAGGGGCATACTTCTCGGACATTATTTCGTCCTACGGGATGAATGTGTTAAGTGTCGGTACACGGGCTCATTAGTTGGAATTCATTATTTATATATAACTTGTCTTACGAGCAATGTTATATGTTTTGTTGAACCAAATATGCGTTCTAACTGTTATGTGTAAACTCTATGAATTCACTCAACGTTTTGTTGACGTTTTTAAGCATGTATCTCAGGTTAATTGCTGTTGATGGCTGGACGGGACGGAACGCGGATATCAAGGACGGTGTCTCGGTGAAGTAGTGTCATAAACTAAATAAATGTTTTAGAAATCAAGTCGTGTTGTGACTTTTAGAAATAAATTTCTACGTTGGTATTGGGACCTATGTACTCTAATCTTTCTAATAAATAAAAATTGTGTTTTGTAAACGTATCATTAAGCGTTTACTGGGACTCGTGTGCATGTATTATGAAGTAGCACCCCAAATGTTGTATTCCGCTGCGTATCGTAGTTTGGGGGTGTTACAGAGTGGTACCAGAGCACGAGTTGTAGTGAACTAAGTCGTTTTACAAAACTTGGACTACAACTGTTTTCGGAAAATTTTCACGAGTCTTTCACCGTTGTCCGATATCCGCGCGCGCATTGTTCCCGATCCTTAGAAGCCTTATGTGGTATATTTGATTGCATATTATGTGCGTAACAAGTGGGATACACTTGATATAAGTAATGATTAATATAAGTATATATATGCGGTATCCGTTCCATGATGTATGGTTATATATGCGTAACTTGGTATTCGCATCTCGCGAAAAACTTAAAGATTTTCTTTATGCATTTAATGCAATATCATGAAACCATCCTAGTATGTGATGAGTATAATTTTACATATGATTAAAAATATGTATGATGATTACTAATATAAGTATTTCTTTTCTTTTGTAGTATCATGGGCGAACCTTTGTCGCCGGATCGCGTATTTGACTTCCCCATTGATGAGCCGGAGCCACACTCAGCCTACGATTTCTTCGCGCCCGGACTGTTACCAAGGTATGCTGGTAACCCAAACAACAACAACAGATGGATTGAGGCCGACGTACCATTATTGGGGAAGTTGGGCGAGATGGACGAGCCCCGAGGAGCTGAGGTGGATGAGTCGATGGTCGTACCTGCTATTGAGGAGGTTACTGAGCCGATAGATGAGGCGGAGAAGCAGATGGTCGCTCTTATAGTTGATATGGATGAGGACATTGCCATGTTGTTTGTCGATGATGATGCCTCCGAGGGATTTGATGAGAGGTGGTAACGAGGAGTGGGGGGGTGATGGCCTCCCGTCACACCCACCTCGATGCTAGCAGGTGCTACCCGCCGAGTGTCTACTGAGGTTGGAGGGTCCATCCACTGCTGCTTTTGACGGGACCTCGTTCTTTTCCACTCCACAGCACTCTGGCCTTATAGTACCATTATCTCCATCGGTGATCAAGGACTTGAGTACCGACTTGGGTAACCTGGAGTACGGATATGGGCAGCTGGTGAAGAAGGTAATTCATGTAAGTGATACGGAGGTAGCAGCTGGTGTTACTATAGGGGAGATAGGGCCGATGGTCTTTGCTATTGAGGGACAGGTACAAGTGATGGCGTCCCAAATGGTTCATGCTGCAGACAGGTGAGAGCAGGTTGGTGCTCAGGTTGAGCAGGGTTAGTAGACTGCGACCAAGAGAGACGAGGAGATTGTTGGATTGACCCAGCAGGTGCAGGCTTTGCAGGCAGCTATGCAGCAAAGAGACACACAGATTTAGCAGCTGCAGACTATGGTATCAGAGATGAGCAGTCGTGAGGGCACATTGATGCAATGTATTTTGGGGATGGATAGGCGACTTGCAGATTTGGAGAGAAGACCCCCAAGACCTCAGTAGTTTTGTTAGTAGTTTATTTTTAGATTTGGTTATGACCACTTCTATAGCCACTAAACTTCTAGTGCCAGTTAGCGAGGTCATGCTGCCAGGTGTATTTTGTTTTTGTAAATACCGCAGCCATTCAGATATGTTAGGATTTCTGTATTAGAAACATAGAATCATCATGATTGGATGTATCAGTCTTGGAACCGGGATTTGTAACTTTTGGGGGATTTTGGTTGTACGTGTACTACCCCCGGTATTGTTATCATTATGGTTATGAGACTATGATTATCATTGATTATGAGTTTGTATGATTGTGGATATTGATGTTTTGAGTAGCCCTATTACTAGATTGACTTAACTATGAGTGTGGAATGATTCCGGTTGGTGGATCTTTCGCATGCGTATGATACTTGCTTGCATTATGCATGAGTGGGTATTATTTTTGAAACTTGCTGTGACCGTTGACCAAACTGTATTTAATGATGCTTTGTGAATTGATAATTTTAAAACTGTGAATTGCAATAACGAATTTGTGTGTTGAACAAATGTCGTTGCATGAATCATACTGATTTTGTTGTATAAACTGTTTGTGTGAACAATGGAAAAATGTGTTTTCAAATTTCATAAACTGACCCTATGGTGTCAAATAAATTTTCTTTACAAAAAAATATATATAATAAAATAAAATGATATATGTATGAATAAATTCCCTCTTAAATAATGAGAATGAGAGACGGTGCTATCTTCTTTTCTCTCTTGTGAAACAACTCTATTTTATTTTTATCTAATGTTAATTTTTTTATTTACGCGTGTAGCGTATGAAAAAAGGGAACGTTTTGACGAGGATGGACATGATGTCGTTTGGTCCTCAAATATGCATAACTTGATCAACTATGCATAATTCATGAAGAACCGCACTATGTCGGGTAAGAATCGTCACCATCAAAATGCTTAATAGTTGGGATAAATGTTTGGGTCAAGCTTTCGGAGGGAGAAAATATTTTACCCCTGCTACGGATTATTATGCAAGTAACCGACTACATGGAGAGAGTCTCATGCGATTCGTTATGACCGAGTCATCCCGAAGAGGAAATACCTACGGTATTGTTCGAAGTGAGTGTGTCTAGAAAGGAGTAAAGTTTAGTTCATAGTACTTAAGATTGGTGATTGTTATGAAGACGTGTCAAGACCAAGTGTAGTCGGTGTGCTAGTAAGCAATGGTAGAATTAAGCTACCAAGGGTGTAAATCTGATACCGACACTGAAAAGAAATCTTCTTAGAGATGTAAAGATTTCTAAGGTGGGTGGAAGCTGAGATGATTAGTTTCGAGGTTGAAAACGAGAAATAGAGAAGACTTCTCATACATTGGAAGTATGTTTCCTTTGATGTATCAACTGATGGCCGTGAAGAAGACTTCTTTCCCCGAAATGGAATATAGTAGTAGTGTGGTTGCAAGTATACCTCATGTCGTCGAGGATAAGAATAAGGCACTAAGCGACACCTGACTTAAGGTTAGTGATCCTTACTCCTTGACGTAAAGACTTAGTGTGCGTATAAAAAAGCGAAAAGATTGGAGATTCTAGCTGAATGGTGACGTCCGTTTCCATCCTGGAGGATTGAATGCGATGTGTTAGAACCGAGTCGACTATGTTAGTCGCGGTGCGTAAATGTTGAAATTTTTATTTTATTTTTTGTCGGATGAGCAACGAGCCCATGATGCTCAATTGTTTTCTTGATTGTTTTCAATTTGTCTCTTGACAATGTGTGTTTTCTAGCGAGATTATGGCCGCCGAATTATGTGCTCTATGTGTCTTATGTGCTATGTGCTCTTGAATGGTAGCAAGCGTAAAGGTCGCTTTTGTTTTGCCGTGATACGGCTTAGGACGTGAGTGAATGGGTATACCTACCCAGATGTAGAGGAAAGGTTGTGTTAGAAGGTAACGTAAGCCTGAGTTGGACCATTGATCGTCTGTGTAAGATTAGAATGCTTCCACTCTATAAAGTGCTTTTAACTCACGATGGCTAGTAGACCTATTCCGGTAGCTAAGTGACCTACCGAAGGTTTTGCTTGGTTCTCAGATGGGACAAAGATTCAATTAAATTGAAAAAGGCTATTTTTGGATTTATTGAAGATGTGATTACGAAGACGGTTGATTATTACTTATTTGATGTTGTAGTTGAGTTTCACAAGTGCGTGTTCTTATCATATCTTAAAGTGAGTGTTACACTTTAAAGATAACTTATTTGTTTTATATGGTGTTGACGAAGACTTGAAGAATCTAGCAATGTGTGATTTTTCTTATGATGCTCAATGCACACATTGGCTATCACTTAAAGGAGTTACGTTGTAGTGCTCAGTGTCTCATCTAGTTGAGTATTCTTTCAAGCGTTTGTGGTCTACTTATACTTCTTGGTTCAGTATAAGTTTAGAGTCACGTGGATAAACAAGACATAAGACACAAGTTTGGGATATTCAACCTCTTCATCAAATTCGTTATACTCAGTTTTCTTCATCAGTAATCACTACAAAAAGCTTACAAAATTAAAGATGTTCATGCACAGTTTCAGGGGAAGGTCATTACTACTGCTAGTCATTATTAATACTGCTAGTTTAAAACTTCTACTGCTTGAGTTCATTATTTGTGTTGAACTTCATGGGGGGTAATTTAAGTCAGTGGAAAGCTTGGATTAAAAGTTTTGATATATGATTTGAAGTTGTAAAGATCAAAGTTGCTTATATGTTCCCTATTGGATGAAGACAAAAAAGGGAAGATGATTATATAATTAGCAACTTATAGATCATGTGGTGGCATGGAATGGAGATTGATAACTTAAGGGGAAGATCTTAAGTTAAGGGGAAGCAGTTTACAAAGGAAGATTGTTTCATTTAGGGAGATCCATGATCTCAACTTCAGGGGAAGTTCGTGCAAGAATTTGTTTGTTTTGTCATCATCAAATAGAGTAAGATTGTTGAGATTTATAGATTTGATGAGACAAAAGAAAAAAAGAATGAAACAAGAAGGACTAATTCAGCATTATGGGATTCTAGAAGACTTGAAGTCAAACAGTAGTTATATTCTCATTTAATGCAGTCAAACATCGATTAATGCTGATTGAAGATCTCATTCAATGCAGTCACACAACGATTAATGCTGATTGAAGATTAATTACAACTTGAAGATTAATGCTGATTTAATTTCCTAATTATTTAGTCAACCATATTAAATACATTGACTAAGTATTTAATATAATTGTTGACTGGAATTAGTTTTCTTTGTAAGTCTTGATCTCTCCTTATATAAAGAGATCATAGACATAGGTTTAGTGCATCCAGAAATATAGAGCTCTCCCAATGAGAGTCTAGTAAACGTGTGCATGTGTGTACACAGTAGTTAGTTAGTTAATAGTTATTCAGCTAATAGTTAGTTAGTAGTTCCAAAGTATAGATTTGGGTCAAGGTGAAAACGTATGATAATAAAACCTTGTTTGTTAATATACTGTTCTTATTATTTCGCTGTGCATATTTATATTATTTGTAACACATATCCTAGATGGGCTTAAAAGATCTCCACAATTGGTATCAGAGCCTCGGGGCTCTTGATCTAGGATCACAAGGTTTGTTTATATTGCTCAGAAGCATTGTAGTAATTGGTAAGTGCTACTACATGGGATGATCATACTATTAACGGAGGAACATTAGTGCTGCTTGTATATTTGGTTAATGCTGCCAAAGTAAATTCATGGAATGTTTCTACTTACAATAGTACTAAGTGCTAAGGACGACACATGAGGATTTGTTGAACGAGCAAAGGTAAACTTAATACTGCTACATGCTTTTTAGTACTGCTAGCATTGGGCTTACAAGAAATTTACTACTGCTAGCTTTGTGATAATACTACTAGTAGTAATTCGAGATGTTAATGTTGCTCGTTGGTACTTTGTGTTGCCCAAAGATGATTTGTATTGTCAACTGATATTACTACTGCTCGGGCTTAACGAATTATTTATGTTGCTGGTTCGTGTTTAATGTTATTGCTTCGTGTGTTAGTACTACTAGTATTAAATAAGTTTGTACTGCTAGCCTTATGCGATAACGGATAACACACAGCTTGGTTCTCAGATGGGACAAAGATTCAATTAAATTGAAAAAGGCTATTTTTGGATTTATTGAAGATGTGATTACGAAGATGATTGATTATCACTTATTTGATGTTGTAGTTGAGTTTCACAAGTGCGTGTTCTTATCATATATTAAAGTGAGTGTTACACTTTAAAGATAACTTGTTCGTTTTATATGGTGTTGACGAAGACTTGAAGAATCTAGCAATGTGTGATTTTTCTTATGATGCTCAATGCGTACATTGCCTATCACTTAAAGGAGTTACGTTGTAGTGCTCAGTGTCTCATCTAGTTGAGTATTCTTTCAAGAGTTTGCGGTCTACTTATACTTCTTGGTTCAGTATAAGTTTAGAGTCACGTGGATAAACAAGACATAAGACATAAGTTTGGGATATTCAACCTCTTCATCAAATTCGTTATACTCAGTTTTCTTCATCAGTAATCACTACAAAAAGCCTACAGAATTAAAGATGTTCATGCATAGTTTCAGGGGAAGGTCATTACTACTGCTAGTCATTATTAATATTGCTAGTTTAAAATTTCTACTGCTTGAGTTTATTATTTGTGTTGAACTTCATGGGGGTAATTTGAGTCAGTAGAAAGCTTGGATTAAAAGTTTTGATATATGATTTGAAGTTGTAAAGATCAAAGTTGCTTATATGTTCCCTATTGGATGAAGACAAAAAGGGGAAGATGATTATATGATTAGCAACTTATAGATCCTATGGTGGCATGGAATGGAGATTGATAACTTAAGGGGAAGATCTTAAGTTAAGGGGAAGCAGTTTAAAAAAGGAAGATTGTTTCATTCAGGGAGATCCATGATCTCAACTTTAGGGGAAGTTCGTGCAAGAATTTTTTTGTTTTGTCATCATCAAATAGGGGAAGATTATTGGGATTTACAGATTTGATGAGACAAAAGAACAAAAAAATGAAACAAGGACTAATTTGACACTTTGGTATTCTACATGAAGATAAGCATTGAAAAGTTAAAGAATATCAAAGATAAAGGAAGGTTTTAATTAGTTTTAATTAGCTTCCTAATACAATTAATTAGCTTCCTTTGTAAGCCTTAATATCCCTCTATATAAAGGGTATTAGGTGTGTAGGTTTTAGATATCTAAAATAGTAAGAATAGCAGACTTCACAATAAGAGTCTAGCAAAAGTGTGTGTATGTTCACGTTTAATAGTAGTAGTTAGTTTATTAGATAGTAAGTGTAGCCTTAAGGATTGTGGACCCTTGTTACAGTTTGTAACCATTTATTTTAATCAAATTAATGGAGGCCTAAATGTTTAGTAGTAAAACCTTGTTTAACAACATTATTGTTCTTTATAATTTCTGATGTGCTTATTAATGTTGTTTGTAAAACTAATCCTAGATGGGCAAAATAATCTCAACAATTGGTATCAGAGTTCGAGATTCAAGAGATGGTAAACATATTGGTTTTAGGGGAAGCTTATTGATTAAATGTTTAACCATCTACATGCACCACTTGAGGGGAAGTGTTTACAACTTGCATATCTACAAGAAGACACCTATTAGATGATTAGAAAAAGGGGAAGTAGACTACAAGAGATATGGTTTGCAGCTTATTATGTGTGGTGGCATGTTTAAGAAGATCTTAAGTCAAGGGGAAGCTTTGAAGATTGTTTTATTCATGATTGTTTCATTCATGAAGATTATTTTGTAATATCAAATAAGGGAATATTATTGGGATCTCATATTTGATGATTACAAAACTACATATGCTTAAATGAAGATGAATGAAACAACAAGGGATTAATATGACACTTTGGTATTCTACATGAAGATAAGCATTGAAAAGTCAAAGAATATTAAAGATCAAGGAAGGTTTTAATTAGCTTCCTAATACAATTAATTAGCTTCCTTTGTAAGCCTTAATATCCCTCTATATAAAGGGTATTAGGTGTGTAGGTTTTAGATATCCAACATAGTTAGAATAGCAGACTTCTCAATGAGAGTCTAGCAATAGCGTGTGTGTGTTCACGTTTAATAGTAGTAATTAGTTTATTAGATAATTAGTGTTAGCCTCAAGGATTGTGGATCCTTGTTACAGTTTGTAACCATTTATTCTGATCAAATAAATGGAGGCCTAAATGTTTAGTAGTAAAACCTTGTTTAACAACATTACTGTTCTTTATAATTTCCGTTGTGCTTATTAGTGATAGATGGAGATGATTTGGAGGAATTAGATCTTAGATGGAAGGTGGCCATGTTAACAGTCAGGGTAAAGAAGTTCATCCAAAGGACAGGAAGGAATATGGACTTCAAAGAAAAATGACCTGTTTCTCTAGACATGTCAAAGATTGAGTGCTTCAATTGCCACAGGAAAGGTCACTTTGCAAGAGAATGCAGATCTGCCA
>BQNB010060669.1:0-36826 GCA_026074375.1 Tanacetum coccineum
TTCCCTCCAAAAATAGTTTCAGGTGCATTCATTAGATCTCTAAGAGTTCGGTCTAATGCTTCAAAACAACGTTTATCATTCATTGGAGCTTCATCCTAGATAATAAGATCTGTTTTAATCAAAAAATTTCCTAACTGACTGTGTTTTTTCGCGTGGCAAATAAACTCGTCTGTCAGTTCTAATGGAAGCTTAAACCTAGATTGGGTTGTTCGTCCGGCTGGGAGAAGTAGAGATGCAATGCCTGATGAAGCTACAGCCAAAACAATTTTACCTTGAGACCGAAGAGAGCTGATGATTGTCTTCCAAAGAAACGTTTTTCCTATTCCACCGTGACCGTAGACAAATAACATTTCCTGTAGACTTTGTTCGGACGCGTTCATTATCAAGTTGTATATTTGTTTCTGTTCCTCATGCAGTTTTGGAACAGAAAGAGCGGACTCTGGCAGGAGGACATCGCGTCTGTAATTCTTCTCTTCCATAAGGAGTTTATTTTTTAGATCCTTAAGCAGATGTTCTGGAAGAGTTGGTAATCCAAATTCTTTAACAGACTTCCCGAATCCATTGAGTGTTGCCTCCAACTCGTATAAAATGTGCCCTTGCAACTCAGGAGTGTTTAAATGATAGTTCAAGATGCCTGTTGCTTCTGACACTTTGCCTGGAATATCATCTTTCCTCGCTTCCTAATGTTTTTCCTAAAGCTTACATGGATCTGCTACACTACGATATACCAAAATCTAAGCAAAAAGAGTTCTAAGCTGAGTGGATGTCGCTGACACACCTGATTCTTCGAGGGCGGTGTCCCATTCTTTATAATCTCCAAGCAGACCTAAGGCTTCACACGCCGCCCGATAAGTCGGTAACACTTGACCATTAACAGTTCGTACGTCAATCGGGGACTTACAACCTTTTTTATGGGACAGAAGCATTCTGAAGTAGAAAAGGTCGCCAGAATTGGGATGAACGTAAGTGAGTCTTCCAATGGACTTCTTTGTTCGTATCACTCTTCTGTGCCAACTTTTCGAATCTGCATACCATACAAATTCAGAAGGGAAATCAAGATAGGTTAAATGCCTGCCGTCGGTGTGTTTATTATTATACATGTACCATTCGGTCAATGTCGTCTTCTTCTTGTCAGGCATATTAACGATGACATCCAACCTATCTCTTTCCCAAAAATTTACACGCTGCATATTTTCCAAATGCACGTTCAGAATCTGCACAACTGGTTCTCTATGGTGAATGGGGTAGTCGAAAATTCTCCAACAAGCTTCAAATAGGCAAATGAAACGACCGTCAACGTAATTTTTTATCTCGTCTACTTGGATGTGTTTCTCAACCGTTGAAGAAGATGGATTTCCAACGTGCTTGTCAATCTTTCCAAGAATACGGTCCGGTCCTTTTGAAATGTATTTAAAAAGGTATTTAATTAGCATGCTCCAACCACAGTATTCAACGTTTATGTGAGCATGAAAAGCCAGACATAGCATACGATTGTACGGGACAACATTGCAGTTGTCTAACCTTGACTCACCCTTCATAAAGTGAACCTATGTCTGCCTTCTTCGATAATGCGTGTGGCCATTAATGTCAAAGAACGTCTTGTCATTATACATCTTCGGAAAACCCTTGTTACAAATCCCTTTTTCAGTACACACAGCACTTGGGTTCGCAACACCACAGGGTCCATGCATCATTAGCTCGGTAACGACTTTGTATGCTATAGGATCTTCTACCGGATCAGGTAACTCAGCAGAAATATAGTCGTCAATCTGAGTCGCTTCCTTTATTTTGTTACTCGAATCAACCCATAGAAAGGTATGACAATGGGGCAAACCTCGCTTTTGGAATTCGATTATGTACAAAACTGCTTACAAAAAATAAGAACAACAGTTAGCTTTTAAAAGTCATAAGGCCCGAAATAACAAAGAATAAAAAAGCACTAAATATACTTGACTTAACCGTACATGCAATCACGTAGCCGAATGGTCTTTCATCCTTGAGAAACCTGAGGAAATCGTTAACCTTTTGCTCAAAGACTCTACACACGATATCTGGTCTGTCACCCAGTGTAAGGCCTGGGAATTGCAACATGTATCGCTTTATTTCTGGCCATTTTACGTTACACGTGAAAGTAATAAAAAACCGTGGGTTCCTCAAGGCTCTATAAATAGCGAGTGCGTGTAGATAATGATTGTACATATATCGAGGGCCTCCAATAAACGTTCTTGGTAGCATTACCATCGATCCAACTTGTATTTCTTCGCGGTCACCTTGAGAAATAGCGTCGTACAAACCTAGTAGATAATCAGACCGAAGCTCACATTGGCGCTTACGTATAAAGTCAAGACGACTCTGTTCGATTGCACAGAAAGCCGCAACAACATATTGCTGAAACAAACGACCACCTTTGAAGATAAGACCAAAACCTTTAATTCGCGGATGCAGCTGGTACTTTTAATATGCGTTTATTGTGACTTTTTGACCCCTTCCCCTACTATTCTTAGGCTTCAATAGCAATTCTGGATAGTACCCTGGCTCGCTGAATACAAATAACAGAGGAAATTGTAAAGACATATACGATTGATGAAGCTTGTTGATTCTTTGAGGAAGACCGCCCCTGAATTCGATTATTACATCAAAGTATGTTCGACTCTTTGGGCCATCTTCAAAAACTATTCCTCCCAAAACATCGGAATCTGGAAGCTCATATCCACGAGCACCACCATTATTGTAAAGCCGAATTTTGAATGCCGGTATTTCACATGCGTTACACCTGTCACGTGTTGTTCTAAAGAGCCTGACTAAGCCGTTATGTTCATCGAGTACGTGTATCAGACCTTCAACAATATCAGGATTCAACGTGTCTTCTTCCCGACCTCCGAAATTTCGCATTCTGTTAGAAACTTCTGCCTGTGTGTCATAAATATAAAGCTGTAGAAACCGCGGGTGGTGACCTTCTTCAGGACAAAGGGACCCGATCCAGTGGTAGACTTGACCAGAAACCTTAAAAACATAAGGTACATTTCCATTGTTAACTGAGTTGTCAACTTTTGCTCCAAATGATGTCATTGCAAACATCTGGTTGTACGCCCATATATGCTCCATAAAATGACTGTTTGTTAAAAGTTGGCGAATGAAAACAGGAGGATCAGGAGTCGGAGGCATATATATCTTCCCTCCTCCACAACATAGATGGTATTCAACTCATCGACCATAGTTGTTGTTCCTTATTCGCTCATTATACCAAAATAAGCAGCCACAATGCTGACACTGTTGGTCACAATTGCCTAAATCTATGTAAGACGGTGTGCGTCCTAGAAAAAAAGAGGCAAACACATTACATAATTAAGCAGCACATTAGGTAATTAAACAGATAGTAACAGATCTTATAAATGATCTTTGACACAGAGCAACGTATATAAAAAAAGAGGAAAAAAAGAATACCCTTAATCGAGGATTGCCTCATTGAACGGGTTCCCAAAGAAGACGTATCAGACATCGGAGTGGTAGGGAATACTATTAATCACATAAACCATATAATTTCAGTGAGCATATAACAAAGGCTAAAAAATTGCTTAAAAAATGACCCAACAAAACCGAATACCTTCATTGTGTTGAAACAAACCGCCAGTATGATGTGTGTTTTCTCTGTGGTCGTCACCCTCATATGTAGTCCCTAGGCTGGTATTTGTGAATGGCACGATTTTAGGTCTAACAACGCCATCAGTAACATTCAAGCACAAATATGCATGATTAAGGGGTGTTATTGTTGATGACAAACCAACATACCCCGTGACACTTGAGACAACATGGAAATGAACATGTTAGAATATCTGAGAAAGAACATTATAGTATAGAAACCTCGAAAGAAAGAAACAAAAAACTACCAGGACTACATATTGCCCGGGAGCAGGAAGTTTCTTCCAATGAACCTGTTATTAAAGAGCTTGTGTGCACACATCCTCGTTCATCAATTGTAGAAACTGAAATGTGATGGATAATAGGCACTGCAGAAAAAATTGAATACACCAAGTGAACAATAGCAAACCAATTTATGTCGTATTTGACATTCAGCATCAATAATACTAACCTGATTGGCTAACGTAGTCTAAACCAAAGCTATTCAATCGCATATTTCTAAAACGGTCAAAAACCGTTGAAACAACCACACTAGTGGTATCCATCATTTCGCGAGTTTCAATAGACAAAGGCGCCCGGCCATCTGTCCCAACATTAACATTTTGAACACCGACACGTGACAGTTCATTAACATCAGCTGTGCGAACAAAAAACAATAAACATGAATATGACAATAAGAAGACCCAAAGCAAATAATATACATACAGAAACAACAAAAATTTACCTGTAACCATAGAATCCCGAAGCGGCATAACATCAAAAAGATGACCTCCACATAATCCATCACCACTTGGACTCGTGTAGTGTATCCCAGTCATGATCCCAACAGAAAGTCATAAAACCCAAACCCAGTGTTGATAACCACCGAGAAACAAAAAAGCGGCACTTAGATACTGACCCTAATAATCCTAACCCTAGAAAGTAAAAGTCAATAACGCCCCCAAATTTAAGAACCCAGAAATCATGCGCTGCCTAAACCTAATCGAAACTGAAATTCTAAAATCAATTGCCTAAAAGTAGCCGAAACATAAGTGTACGGAAACCTAGAACTAAAACATCAAGAAAAAAACAAACGCAGATGAAAAGAGCATGTAAAGAACAAAAACAAACACAAACCTAATAAAACCACTTACAATTGTATCTATGGCGGATGGAAAGGAGAGAAAAAAATAATGAAATTGTATAATGTGAAGTGTATAATAAAACACGACAATACAGGTGGCAACCATGCCCGAGAGACAAATGCATTGTCATCACCTCTGTGAGACGAATGCGTAGTGAGAGAGAGAACGAAAAAAGAGATAGTGGGTAAAACCGGGCCGGAAGGACTATAAAAGCCAAAGAGTGAACCGGGTTTTTTTAAGTAATTATTGTCACCTCGGGGTGACAATCTTAACGTTTAATAATAAAGGTATAATAAGTTGATTTTACCGTCAAACGTTATATTTTAAAGTCAACTCTCCGAATTAAATACTATTTCATCTACATAAGCAACTTTTCTAAGATTGTGGAAGGCTAATTCAAACTTCTTTGTTTATAGAAAAGTTGATAAACCGTGTCACGATGCTGAATTAATTCAAGATTCTCTACTGCCGCAACATTTGTTGGTGATTCTACCACAGTCTAGCCATTTTTGTTTTTATGGTAAATTAACACCATGGCAGAGACGATTATTGATGATGATGGTAGTGGTAGTGTATTTGAAATGTAAAAAACTTAACAAATGATCGTTAAATATTTAACGAAAATACTCAAATTGACTAAAAAAATAAGTTGTATGCTTTTTTATGCAAGAAAGAAAAGTATGATACCTTAATTGAAAATGACTTTTAAATTGAATACTTTTTTTATGCCAATTGCCTATTTAAATATTAATTAATTTCTTTTTTTTTCTCTTAAAAAATAGTGATTCAAAGTTGTCTTTTGCTATATGAGAAAAGTTTAATATATAAAATAACTTTTCTTCATTATTAATCGGGTATGTAATATATTTTTAAATAGACTATAGTAAATTACATGTTATAGATGATCCTTTGTATTTTTCTAAAACTTCATTAGTATATAAAGTGATTTAATTTATGGTTAATAGGGAGTTCTTATCTAATATAAAACAAATATATAATATGTGGTAATAATTTTTATATTAATAAAATGATTTACATATTAAGAGATTCTGTTACACTAGAGTAAATATATTACATTAGAGCACTAGGTATGGTTGGTGCTATGGCTTGAGCCGTGGGTCAAAAAGTGTATTTTTCTCTACAACACAAAAAACTCCCATAACACTAAAAAGTGGCTTCTTGGTTAACACTATATTTTTTGGTGTTATGGAGTACTTTTCTATTTTTGTTTTTAATTTTTTAAAAACCAAACTTATAAACTTAAAACTTAAATTTCATTAATTTAAAAAAAACATTACATAAACTAAAAAAAACATAAACTTAATTAGAAAAAAACAATAAACATAAATAAAATACGACAACAATTTAAAAGTTAAAATACGTCGCCCGGACCTTCTCTTTCAAAGCCTCGATCCTAGTCGCGTCTTCCGGATTCATCCCCGTAGCGTCGAAAGTAAGAATCTTCAAATCTTCGTTTCTTTTTTGAAGTTCAACCACCGCGAGTCTAGCCGCTAGCTCACGATCCAATGATTCTTTTTTCGCTTCACGGTCCAATTGAATTTGTTCTTGAAAGAACTCGGTTAGTCGGTTTTTAGTAGAACAGAAAGTCGGCGGATGAGCTTGCGGTGGAACTGTTGAACTTTTAGACTTATCGACAGGAGCCACCTGCTATGGACGCGGTATAGCATCCTCTCCAAACATTTCAGGCTCATCTTCGCCCGTTACCCGTCCTCGGGTTCTTCATGCTTGGGTCGACTCGGGGTTTGTCTACTTATATTTATCTTTCAAAAAAAGCCAAGCATCACGGTGTCGAAACTCGACACCATATTGATCACGAAACAAAGTGAGCACCCGGGTATACAAATTTTCTTCATTTTCACCACTTAAAAGCTCGGTTTGGTTGTAAATCGCGTTAAACTTTTGAACATTGCGATTCATCGGTGTCCACTTACCCGTCAACATATTTTTATTTCTTGACTCTTATATCCATGTTCTTTGGCTGGTTGATTGTTAATGGTGAGAATTTTGTACCAAAAAGTATCCCTCGCTTGGTCACTCTCATTTTTTGGATCTTCGGATATTTCGATAAAACATTTCGCCAAAAGTTTTTTCTCCTCTTGAGACATCCAAAAACGCCGTCTTTGTCTCACCTACCCCCGATCGTTTTAGGTTCCTCTTAAGTTGTTTGTAAGCCGTTCGTTTTTTGGCCGTTGATTTTTTTCGGTTTTGTTTGTGTGACGGACGTGATGGGGCCTCGTCCTCGGCTTCGGCTTCGGCTTCGGTTTGGCCGTCGGGTTCGGGTTGGGACGAATGGGGTGGAAATTGGGATTGTTGGGTTGGTTGTGTTTGTGATAACCAAAATTGAAATTGCTCGGGAGTACAATTAAGAAACGGGTTTTGATTTGGGACTTGAAAGTGGGGGAACGGGTTTGGAATTGTATATAGTGGGGCTGTGTTCTTACGTTGGTGCGCAAATTGGGAGTTGCTTGATTTGTCGAGTTGCGGATTAGATGGAAGATGACGAATTTTGTAGGTTGTAGAGTAATCGTTTATCCAATTGTTTGGATTTGAATTCATATTGGGATCCATGAAAAATTGAAAGAGATATATAAAAATAAAGAGATTATTGTTTGGAAGTGTATAAAACATACATTGGGTTTGTATATGTATATATACAAAAATATTTGGCTCAAAACTTTGCAAAAAACACCCTAAAAACGACTATATTTCAAAAAATCCCGCTCCTCCAACGGCTAGGTTTTAAAAAAAATAAATGCACGAAAAAGAAGCGGTACAGCTTCTTCGCGTTTTCATTGTCGCGTTTAGTCACCCACCTTTTGGGCTAGGTTTGGTGGCGCGGCTAGCGCCAGGTGAAAACGCCACCCACAGTGTGGTTCTCGCGCCGTGGGGTGGCGTTTTCGTCCATGGGTCAAGCCATGGCTTACCATACCTTGTGCTCTTAGAGTAAATTACATGGATGATCCGTGTGGTCTATTCACAATTGCATTTACCGTTTATGAAAGTTTTAAGTCAAATTTGTCATTTTTAACTTTGCAAAAAATAGGGTTATTATATAAAGAAGTTACTATACTTTCCCAAAAAGTTCGCCTAAATTACTAAACTTTCATTTTGTTCACTTAGGTTACTAAACTATGTAAAACATGACATTTGGGGTTACATCAACTTTGTTAAAATATACATAAACATTTCATTGAACTTGTAAATACATGACATTTATGTTACTTACTTACCTATAATTATACGTCCAGGATTGCTCGGATTAACATTGAAAAAATTATGGGGGTGTTGTTGTATCAAAAGTTCAGTAGCCTAAGTGAACAAAATGAAAGTTGAGTAACTTAGACGAACTTTTTGGGAAAGTATAGTAACTTCTTTGTCTATTAACCCGCAAAAAATAACATCGATATTCTTTTGTGTTAACTTCCACTATTTTGGTTTGTTAAACCCCTTCATGTGATTGGTGGTAGTGAAGTACTGAAGTTTATAAGTGAGTGTTAAACTTGGTATTGGTCGGTTTGAAGGTGATGAGCGGCGGTGAAGTTTTATGTTAAAAGTATAAAGAAATTAGGCAATATTTGGAACATATATATTGTTCAATATGTTTACAAACCCAGTTTTTTATAGATGCATATGCTACAAAGAAGACAACTTAGTTTCACATTTTAGTTAATGTTAAATAACAAGTGATAGAGCGGTCGTGCATTGCGACAGAGCATTTTTAACTGCAGGCATAAATGTATGGTAATTTAAATATAATATTATTTTTAATATCATTGACCGGATTTTTTTAAATGTAATACATGTGTCAATAAATTATACCTTTATTATTAATCAGTAAGATTATCCCCCCGAGGCATATTAAGCAGTGTTTTAAGAACCGTATTCCGACCCGAGTTTACTCGTTTTAAAACCCGACCCTCTTTTTTTTGGGGACCTCACCTTCGGTCTCTCCCACCTATGATGGGGGAAAAGTATGTTGCGTATTTTTAGACTTCACCATTTATTTAATTATATCATTTTTAGTAATTTTGCAATAATAAGCCCCGACCCAGGCCATTTGCCAAACAAGTTTACAAAAATACAAATTCAATTTCGGCTTATAATATAAGCCCTAGCCCCAGCACAAGCCCCAGCCCGTTTCGCCAAACATAGCCAAAGTAAAGTAAAATAAAGTAACTCCTAATACCGTATTGCACGGGTTATGGGTCTCAATACCGTCTTCCACGATGTATGAGGGAAGTTGAGACGTAGACAGCCCTACCTCCACCAAAGATAGAGAGCTTCCGGTTCTATAAAAGAAGATGCAATAGATATACATGTTTATTTGAAGGATTTATCACATAGTAGTCAAACATACATGTTCATTTGTCACGTACTCACGTACTCACGTTTTAGTCATTAGACTTTTTTAACATCTTATTCATTAAGATGACATATTCTTTTTGGATTTTAGTTTAACTTTGTTGGCCGGCTTCTGGGACCTAGAGGCAATTCACTAAAACGTATAGAAGCTAGAACGGGTTTTTGTGTGTATATACGCGGAAAAAGGTCAATCAAGGATCCCGATAAAGTTCTATATTTGTAAAACACTGATTTATCTAATCTGATTTCATGTGGTTTTCGAATCTAATATTTGATTACTATTTACTTATTATATGTAACTAAAGGAGGATATCGGTAAAAGTGAAAGATTCGAGTATCGTTCCATTTATCAAGGTGTTTCAAAGATCAAAGGCTAAAGTGGAAGATGTTAAACCTATATAAGGAATCAAATAAATCACGTTCAACTTTATTTTTAAAGTGAAACCCTAATTCAAAAACCCCCAATTCAAAAACCCTAATTGATGAACATCTTCTAATAAAGATGACTTTCAAACTTCACAAATTAACAATCTAAATTCCCTCTTCCATTTTGTTTGAATCCTGTTATAACCCCTGAAATTGGGATTAATCATTGATTGATTAATCTCATATCGAGCGTGTTAGGCGGGTTTCTCATCTTGGGTTTTTGTAATTTAGATCTGTTATTCTCCTCTTCAAATCGATTCCATTTTCGTTTCCGATTAATCTCTGCCTCCATTAAACCCTATCTATTTTCGATTAATAGACCTCCCTTCAATCCAAAGATGGGTAGCTTTCGTTCAAAAGAAGATGATGTGTCAAAGATTTCGACTTCGATTTTTGTTACAAATTTCCCGGACTCCTTCTCTGCTAAGGATCTATTCCACTCATGTAAGCAATATGGTCACGTGGTCGATTCGTTTATTCCAACAAAGAGGACAAAAGATGGTAAGCGTTTTGGATTTGTTCGATTTATCAATATCTTTAATGTGGAGAGATTGGTAAATAACTTATGTACGATTTGGGTGGGTCGATCGAAATTCCATGCTAATGTTGCAAGATTCAAAAGAGAGTACATGAAGGGAAGTGTTAACGTGGATAAGACTAAGAATGAATCGAATAAAAGGAAGTTTGATGGGTCTCATAAGAATGTGGAAAATACAGTTATTGGTAAATCATTTGTGTCTGTGGTGAAGACTAGCCGAATGCCAATAGATAAGGAATCTCCTCCTGCGATTGTCCTTGAAGATGATTGTTTGAATGCGAAGGATCTCACTCTGTCGTTGATGGGCAGAGTCAAAGAGATGGCCTCTTTAGTCAATCTTAAGAAGGCGCTTTGTAATGAAGGTTTTGATGTGGTTAATATTAGCTATTTGGGTGAATTGGGTATTACTCCGAATTCGCGACTGCGAAGGCTAAAGGATTCTTTTAGGGGTTAATGTTGGTGTGGGCTCTTGGTTTTCGGTCATTAAACAAGCTTACGCCGAGTTTGTTCCTGAAGGTAGATTGGTTTGGGTGGAATTGGACGGTGTTCCGTTTAAATTTTGGTCGGGTCCTACTTTCAAACGTATTGCTGCTAAATGGGGCGAGTTATTGGATGTTGATGATTATGATGAGTCGAATATTCATTCAAAGAATTTGATTCTTCTAAGTGTTTGTGAGCACATGCACGAGAGCTGCTATATTGTTTTTCAAGGTAAGGTTTATTGGGTGCGCGCAAGTGTAAGTTCTAGGTGGATCCTGTAATTTTCCGAAGAGGAGGGGGAAGACGAATTATCAGTGGAGGATATACAATGTGCTGAATTAATGATCTCGAGGCAAACATAACATTGATGTGAGTGACGTGGAGGATTGTGCTTGAAACACTGTTTGATCAACCTGATGATCAGAAGGACAAACACTCGGAAGATCCTTTTGGTTTATACCCTTTATTGAACAAAGAAAATATCGAATTGGCACGAAAGGTTACTGAAGAAGATCATAGTTTGTCTCATCCGCCGGGTTTCACTCCGGAGGAGGGTTTGAATGAAGGTAATACTGTTAATCTTGACATGAAGGACTACGGAGAAAATGAGAGAGATGACAATTCGTTTGTTAACCTTGAAGATGATATAAGGGATAATTCTGAGTCGGTAAACAAAAATTCAGAATCAAAGCGTTCGGGTCACTCTAAGTACTCTGTTCTGCCGCGAACGGGGGGTTCTATTTTAAATCTTATGGAGGAAGTTGTGAAGGTGGGCCAAACTATGGGTTTATAAACATGGATGGTTGCATATAGGATATCACTGAGATCATTGAATCCCAAGGAGAATTTGGGGTTAATCGATGAATTTTATGTCTTTGAACGTTCAAGGCCTCGCCCAAAAGGCCAAAAAAGATTGGGTAAAGGAGTTGTGTGTTAAAAATAAAGTGAATTTTGTGGGTCTTCAAGAAACTAAGATGGGGTCTATTGATCTAAGTAGTGTGTGGGTCTTGTGGGGTATTCTAATTTTGATATGTGCATAGTGATTCGTGGTAACTCGGGAGGGATCTTGTGCATTTGGGATCTAATTCTTTTCGTAGGTGTTGGCTTTCGAGATGGGACTATTTTGTTCATTTCGTCTTTCGTTCGGAGGTGTGTGGTTGAATCAGGGATTGATCTTATGATAGTGGTTGTATATGCGCCTCAAGAGGCTAAAGAAAAGCGTATGTTATGGGATTATTTGGCTCATGTGTCGAATCAATGGGTTGGTAAACTTGTTATGATGGGCGACTTTAATGAGGTGAGATATAAATCGGACAGATATGGTTCGAATTTTAATGCTCACGACGCTGAGATTTTCAATTCATTCATATACAACGCGGGTCTTGATGAAGTCCCTTTAGGAGGAAGTGTTATACCTGGTGTCTCAAATTGCTTCTAATAATGAGTAAATTGGGTCGATTTTTTGTTTCCGAAAATTTGTTGAGATGTGTCACCTATTATCACTGTATTACTTGGAGCGGTTATTTACAGACCATCGTCCTTTTTTATTACGTGAAGTAAGGTATGATTCGGTCTATTCCTTTCGATTCTATCGTTACTGGCTGGAAGTTATGGTTTTGACAAGTTGGTTCGGATTTTGGAACGTGGCTCCTGTTATACAAGAAAAATGCCATTTTCCGAACCTTCATGGGTATACTTTAAAACTTTCTTAAAGACCGTTTTCGGAGCTGGCTCTCTATTCCTAGTTCGAATTCGCTGTGGAGATGTTCTATTTCCTTATAAGAGGGGAGTGTGCGGTCTTGTGATGAGATTATTGATAAAGGAGATTGCTCGGATATGTGGTAGTCCATAATACGTACGAAGATCATCAACAAGATTCATCAGGTAAGATAATTATTCAACAGCTTCGGAAAATTGCTCAAAAAGCATGAATTAATGGCAATCGAGGGAGATGAAAATGTGAAGTTTTTTCATGGTATGCTAAACAAGAAGCGCAATCAATCTAATATTTCGGGTATTATGGTGAATGGGACGTGGGTCGATGACCCGCATTCAGGTGAAACGTGAATTCTTTGACATTTTTCGGGGGTAGGTTCGCACTAATACCATCAGTGAATTCGCGCGTGTATTGATACCCCTTTTCCTGTCTCCCATAGAATTGATCAGAAAGAGGATATGGAAACGCATGATTTCTAAAGAGGAGGTTAAAAGGGCTGTGTGGGATTGCGGCGTTGATAAGTCTTCGGGTCTGGATGGTTTTTCATTTAGCTTTTACCGTCATTTTTGGCCTGTGATTGAGAAGGACGTGTTCGAGGCTGTTGACTATTTCTTCATGTATGGTGAAATACCGTATGGTTGTTACTCGAACTTTTGCTTTGATTCACTAAATCCTTGATGCCAACATGGTTTAAGGATTTTCGTCCTATATGTTTTGATCGGGTGTTATACAAGTTTATTGCTAATATCTTGGCGGTACGTTAGTTGGTGTGCTTGGTGATCTTGTCTCATGAGGTTCAATCAATTTTGTGGGCGGACAGACAAATTCCTAGTACGGTCCATTTATATCTTGATGAGGTTCTTCATGGTGTCTAGGGATAAGAAAAAACACCTTCTTTTTTTCAAAGTTGATTTCGAGAAAGCTTTTAATTCGGTCCGCTGGGATTTCGTGGATGATGTGTTAAATAAATTTGGTTTCGGTGAAAAGATGGAGGACTTGGGATTCAAAGTTGTCTTAGATCATACAGGGGGTCCTTTGTCATCGGTAGTCCCCTCTTTTCCCCCTCCCCCCCCCTCTCCTCCCCCCCCTCATTCGGAGGAATTTTATTTTTGTAGAGGTTTATACAGGTGATCCTTTATCCCTTTTTTAATTCATTCTTTTTATGGAGAGCTTGCATTATTTCTTTTCAAGTGTGGGTAGATGCGGGTTTGTTTACGGGGATCAAAATTAATTCCATGGTGAATTTGTCTCATTTGTTTTATGCGGATGATGCAATCTTTCTTGGCCAATGGAGTGAGCTCAATATCGATTCGTTAGTTCGAGTTTTGGATTGTTTTTTCCGGGCTTCTGGTCTTCGTATTAACATGTGTAAGAGTAAGATTATGGGTGTTAACGTTGAAGATGGGATGGTTAAAAACGCGGCTTCTAAACTTGGGTGTCTTGTCCTTAAGACTCTTTCACTTTTTGTTACGAAAGTCGGGGGATATATGTCAGGAAGCAAAGCTTGGAAAGAAGTGGTGGATTCTATGGTGTTATCTCGTCTTTCTAGATGGAAGATGAAACTCCTTTCAATCGGAGGCAGACTCACTCTTCTTAAGTCCGTGTTAGGATCTATGCCAATCTTCCATATGTCCATTTTTAAGGTTCCCTCGAGTATTCTTAAATCTCTTGAATCTATTCGTAGTCGGTTCTTTAATGGCCAGGATCCGAAGAGTAACAAAGCTTCTTTGGGTAAAGTGGTAACCAAGGTCCTAACTCCGAAGGATAAAGGGGGTTTAGGGGTTTCAAGCTTGTTTGCCCTTAATAGAGGTCTCATGCTCAAGTGGGTTTGGCGATTCTATTCTCAGAAATGTTCCTTATGGACTAAAGTGATTAAGGCTATTTATGGGGAGGACGGGAATTTGAACAAGGATGTTTCTGTGGAGTTCGAACGCTGGACATCGATAGTTCACGTAGTAAGGGGGTTACAAAGGTCAGGTTTTAATTGTTACAGATTACATCCGATTGTAGCTGGTGGAATGGGGGGAGAACCACGGTTTGGCTGACAATTGGTATGAAGGCGGTGTCATCAAGAGCTGTTCCCGTATGTTCGCTCTTGAGTTGAATAAGAAAGTAATGTTAATTCGAAATTGAATGCGTCAGTTAGATAATCATTTCGAAGACAAAGCGAGAAATGGAATTGAAGAGATGCAACTTAACTCTTTGGCTGAGATTTTCGGATTGAATAATCTCGTTGCGCTTGAGAAGATCCGTTACGTTTGGACGTTAGAATAGTGATGGGGGTCTTTTCAGTGCTTCCATTTCGAAATGGTGAATTGATGGGAATCGGTTTCCAGGATGTTAGTTTGCCGGACTAGGTGGGTTAAATCGTGCCAATCAAGGTGAATATCATAGTTGGAAAAGTAAATTCTAGCGCTCCCAACGGTTTTTAATTATCTTCGTCGTGGATGGTTATTGTTCGATTGTTTGTCTATATGTAATGCCGGTGTGAATCGTACAAACCATATATTCTTTATCTATGCGTTGTAGTGTAGACAGATTTTGCGTAAATTTCTTTTTGGTGGTAATATCGTACTATTCGGATGTGGAATTTTTACGAGGAATGGCAGTTTGGTTGGTTTCTATTCGGATTCATTTGCTATATGGGTTTTTTTTAATATAATGGGTTGTACGTTTGTGACCATATCGATTATTTTAAAGTTATTAGGTATCGAATATGTTTCCGCGGGTATTTTTTTATCTGAATAAATTAAAACTTTTGTAATTTTTTTTTCCTCTTACTTTGTGCATACAAATTTTAAAAAGAAAATTTAAAAAAAAAACCCAAAATCGGGCTGGCCCAAAATGAGAGTCCGATACTGTAGCATTGTGGCCCACTGTCAAAACGACAGTGGATTTGTCCACAAATGTTATATACAAGCAAAAGAACCCGCGCGTTGCGGCGGGGCTAATTTTTTCTTGAATAATTTTTTTTACGTTTCGGGGGTTTTTTTTGGCGATGCGTTATGGCGGGATTAATTTTTAATATTTTCTTTTTTTTGTATGATTCGGGGAAAAAAAATTTGCGTTGGGACGGGCTAATTTTTTCCTGAATATTTTCTTTTTTTTGGAACGGTTTTGTAAATTTTTTTACGGACGATTCTTTTTTATGATTTTCACACTTACACGCATAAAAAGAAACATATGATGAAATTTAAATATGTGTGATCACATGTGACATATGAAACTCAAATATGTATAGACACATACACATGAAAGCCAAATATGTATAGAGACACACATATGAAATACATTAGTGTGACTAATATTTACATATAAAGACATATATATGATATCTACATATGCATAAACTCATTGTGAGGTTGCTAAACACAATTGATTCATGGTTCTTAAACAATAGATCATAAATAACGTTATCATCTCTAATCTATTGGATGATGAAATACAGAGAGGGGGGGGGGGGGGGGGGGGGGGGGGGGGGGGGGGGGAGGGGGGGGGAGGGGGGGGGGGGGGGGGGGGGGGGGGGGGGGGGGTTTGTTGTTGGTAATATTCTTGTAGAAACTCTTATTCTGAGCTTAGTTATGAACTAACTAATTCCTACACTCGTTTAAATCATGTTAACTAGTTGTTAGATTTATAATAATGGTTTATTGATTATAATTCATTACATGTGAATACAAACATGTTTACGCATACACATACAATGTCTCTCGTATGAGCATTTAAACAGACAAACATATACATACATTCTTACATATGATACACACATACATTTACAAGAGACACATGAAAAGTAACAAGTACACATATACATACACAAAACTGGTTTTTGTTAACGACTCAAATAATTCAAAATTTACTTGAGCTCATTAAATAATTTATGATCTTGACTCGAGCTTGAATTATAAAATTTGTTCGATCAGTTTCATGAATTAAGCTCACAAAATTATATACTTGGCTATACTCATTAGTAAATCATTTATAGAAAGGTAAATATATACTAAGGAATTATAGATGATACAAGTATATTAATTTTGAGTTTCCTATAAATCTTAATCAATCATTTTATACTATTATTTGAGCTCCACATTTTCTTCATTTCTATTATTAGATCAAGTGTGTTAACTTTATTTTTTTAGTTTAAACTTATGTTTTATAAATTTTATGTAATAGTTGTATATTGGCTAATCAAAAAATATAAATGAAAAGTATTTCACATTGAAAATGATAATAAAAATAAAGTGAGATAAACACTATAAAATAAAGACCCATGTTTTTTCATAAATGGTACTACATCTACTTAAAAGTAAAAAAAAAGGGTACTACATCTACTTAAATTATAAAAATATATGTACGAGTATAATAAACTTTTGTGCTTTAAATGCAAACTAGGGTTTATTATTAAGCTTCTTAATCTTGATTTGAGTTTATGAAACATTTTTTGTAATTGTAATGAGCTTTCGTGCCTTCTTTTTTTTTGAAGCGTGAGTTAATAAACAAGCACTATTTTTTGTCTGTTATACGAGCTTGAGTTAGTTTATCGCAAGATTTAAAAACAAGTTAAAATTTTAAACGAGCTTCGAGCTCGAGCTCGAACAACAATAAGAATATTCGAGTTCGTGCTTGAGCCAATTTATAAAAGTTTATTCGAGCTCGAGCCGCGTAGTTAATAAACGAGGTTTGCTCGTTTAGGCCAAAACTCGACTCAGCTCGAATCATTAACATCCATGGTTTTAACTGATCTCAAAATCAGTTTATTTTTTAAATTTTATTAATTTTTAATTAATATTTAAAAGGCAGGAGGTTATAAATTAAAATTGGTGGCTCGATGTGGAAAAATTCATAAAACCTTTCTAAAGATTTTATCATATTGAATACTGAATACTGTAACCGAAGTTAAACATAATCGAATGCAATCTATGTGAAATATAAATAACATATAGATTCAACTAATAAAAAAGTAAACCTAATATGGGGTTGAATGGTTTACGTGCAATAATTTATCTTAAAAGGATATTTACATGTATATCCTTCTCAAAAGTTGATATTACATAAATATTCTTTCTAATTTTTTAATTACATTAACGTCCTTACCAAAAAAATTAATTACATCAATATCCTTCTCACATTTTTAAGAAAGATATATATGTTCAAAAATCAATTAAATTATAATTATATTGATTTTAGATTTATTAAATTTTATTTATCTCTTATATTGATCATGATCATATTATTCATATATACTTTTTGGCCTCGAACGATAAAAAAACGTGTTGATATAATTACAAAAGTTTTGATATAAATATGAAAAAATGTTGCTCATATATATTTATTTGTTCATATATATATTTGGCTTCGATGATGAGAAAACATGTTGATTTTTTTATGTATATGAGAATTTAAAATTTTAGGAAGGATATTGATGTAATTTCAAAAGTGTGGTGGTGTTGGGGAGAGGTGGTGGGTGGATGGTGAGGGGAAGGATATTGATGTAATTTTAAAAGTTTGAGAAGGATATTGATGTAATTATAAAAGTTAATGAAGGATAATGACGTAATTACAAAATTGAGAAGGATATTGATGTAATATTGAACTTTTGTAAGGATATAGATGTAAATACCCCAATCTTAAAAGGAACCTAAATTTTTGTATTAGAACAAAGGGAATATATAGAACCAATGATGTGATGAGTTAAAGTAGGAGATGCCACTTTAAAGTAATGATTTGGGACCAATGTGATGGTCAAGTTAGTTTAGTGTTGAAAGCGAAATGACTAATAACGCTTTACAACTTTACACTTAACTTTGGTTCTTTTGACTTTCGTTCCTTAACTAACTAAGATATAGACACAAACATTGGTAGAATTAAATCAAATTCGGGTGGTTTTCTGTATAACCTAACTAATTTTTTGTCGTTACCGGTAGACAAACTGTTGTGCGTTTTTATTTTCCTTACAAAAATGTATAGATTTCAATTTTCATGTCTTTTTTATCTATTCTACCTATAAATATACGTGTCTCATAACATTTCTATAAAAGAAAACAATTTTTTTTGAAAAAGTAGTTTTTTTTTAATTTGTTTTTTCATTTAAAGGCATGAAGGTCCGAGATAACGAGATTACATATTTCTAATTTTTATCAAACTCTAGTTTCGGCCCATTTTTGGTTTGGGCTTTCATACAAAGTTTGAGCTGTGTACGCAAGGTTTGTAAATTTGTTTGCTCGGTTTCAAAGCTAGCTGCATCCTGTTTTGAAACCGGGTCAATAATCGACCCGGTCGAGTCACCGGGTCACCGGGTTACCGGTTCAACCGGTTGGCCCGCCGGGTCAACCCGGTTTTTAAAAAAAAATAAAAAAAATAATATTTTCAATAATACAAAAAATTATATATATAAATTATAAATATACCTTATATTTAGCCTAAAAACGATTTACTACCAAATATAACATGTAACAAATAAGTTGCAAAATATATATAAAAAACTTGTTTTATTCATAAAAATAATAAAAAAAACCAAAACCCGGCCGGGTAACCGGGTCCCATATACAAACCTATTTATACGAGAACGGGTGTGACCCGGGGTCACCTTAAACCCGGCGGGTCAAACCGGGTTTCGATAATATAAAACCCGGTTTAATTTGACCCGTTTGTACGACCGGACCCGGTTCAACCGGTTGACCCGGCCGGGTCGAACCGGGTCCAACGCTTTTGAACGCGTTATAACCCGGTGACCAGGTGGGTGGTGACTCGACCGGGTCTGAATTTATTGACCCCGGTGTTTTCAAAAACATTGGAGGCAGCACTTGAAACGAGCAATCTAATTTTACAAAACCTTGCCGTACACAGCTCAAACTTTGTTTGAAAGCCCAAACCAAAAATGGGCGAAACTAGAGTTTGATAAGACATTGAAATATGTTAATCTCGTTATCTCGGACCTTCATGGCTTTATATGAAAAAACAAATTGAAAAAAAAAAACTACTTTTTCAAAAAAAATTGTTTTCTTTTATAGAAATGTTATGAGACACGTATATTTATAGGTAGAATAGATAAGAAAAGACATGAAAATTGAAATCTATACATTTTTGTTAAGGAAAATAAAAACGCACAACAGTTTTGTTACGGTTAATAACCGACCAAAAAATTAGTTAGGTTTATACAGAAAAACACCCGAGAACGAATTTGATTTTAATTTTCTACCACTGTTTGTGATCTATATCTTAGGTTAGTTTATGGAACGAAAGTCAAAAGAACCAAAGTTAAGTGTAAAGTTGTAAAGCGTTATTAGTCATTTCGCTTTCAACACAACTAACTTGACCATCACATTGGTCCCAAATCATTACTTTTAGTGCATCTCCTACTTTAACTCATCACATCATTGGTTCTATATATTCCCTTTGTTCTGATACAAAAATTTTGGTTCCTTTTTCAAGATTGGGGTATTTACATCAGATATCCTTACAATAGGTCCATATTACATCAATTATCACATTCTCAATTTTGTATTGTGAAACTAGATGAAGAAATCCAACACCATCTACAAATGAAATGGCAAGGTAGAACTGAGGTCAAGGTAACTAATACTTATTCTTTCTTACATTAAATTTGTGAAGAACATATACTTTAATAATATACATATTTAACTACTAATGATGTACTTTTAGTTAATCAATGAATGATACAGTATTCCTTTTGATATGAATGCATTCTCATTATAATCATATATAATATACATCTTTATATTATCTTTATTACACTAAGAAAATTGTATTATCTTTATTACACATTTATTAATTATTATACAGAGAGAATGGTAAGTAAGAGTATAGTAATAAATTGGATATACATAAAATGATATATCCTCATACAACATATTTTAACATATATTTTTAAGGGTTTTTCTATCTTGTGCCCTAAGGGCACATAATAAGAAGGTAAAAAGTACACAAGGTCTTACAGAAAAGTACATAAGGATTCATAAAATGTGGATCCCTGTGTACTTTTCTGTAGGATCCTGTGTATTCATGTGCCCCTAGGACACAAGATAGGAAAACCCTATTTTTTTTTTGGAACGGCAATTTGTGGCTACATGGCCCCTAGCCCAGAAGGCGTAGCGAGCCCACACAACCAGGTTGGGTCCAGCCCAGAAGGCAATGACACCTTTCCCTTTACACACGCGGGAGGAAACCCCTATCGCCCTAGACAAGACTCGAACATGAGACCTTGCCTAGGAGGGTAAAACCTCCATACCATTGGACCAAATGCCCGTTGGTAGGAAAACCCTATTTTTAGTTATAAGATTCGGACAAGTGTTAAAATTAACGGTTTAAATGTAAAGAAATAATGAATGAAGAAAAAATATACTCCGTATAATATAATTGTGTGTACAAAAGTATATATAAAAATATAATGTAACGGTGACATAACAATGCTCATATGATATACATCTTAATAAATTGAACTATTTCATTTTATTGTTTACTACACCTCCTAGCAGTTGGGACATAAGCAGATTGTGTCGTCTACTTATAGGCGAATGAATTTTATAATACACACTTATAATAAGCAGATTGCGTCGTCATTACATATAATTTAAGAAAACCTCTCTTTTGTTAATTACTGATAAATTCTTTAAGTTTAAATGCACACATTATACAATTAATTAATATGCTACAAACTTAAATTGAATGTTATCATTGCTATCTTCACTATTAATTTAATCAAAACATGTTTAAAAATAATTTAATTTTATATTATAAAAGTCTAAAAATTAATGTTAAAATGCTGGTGACACAAGTGAGTTTTTCTAATTCATCGTTTCGCCAATATTTATATCTTCGAAATTAGAAACTAAAATCGCAAAAACATGATTTTTTTGTTCTTTTTAAAGATAGCATTCACATACTTTTTATTTAAGTAACTTTTTTGAAAGATATAATTCACAAGAGATTAAGAGATGATATTTCCTACCACTTTATATTCTTATTAATCATCATAATCACAAGATCTTAACATGTGGCGGAACTTACGGTTTACATGAAGAAATATAATTAGTGGATTACACATTTTATAGTTTTGTATGGGTAGGAAGATAAGAGGTAATATAAAGTAGGATAATATAGCAAAACTCAATTCACAAACTACCACTCCATTCAAGTGTAGGCATTTTTATATGAAATAGTGTGCGATAAAATTATTTTTTAAAATTCCCGCCATGCATGGAGTCATTATCACGAAAAACTTGTAATCAAAGATTATTGCTCGTCAAAAATTTTGATTACAAAATATTTGTCTGTAACACGCAAACACCCTGCTAATTAAATTTAATCCATTAATTTTGTTAGCGTTTGAATTCGTACTCAACTTTGAAACTTTTGTTTCAATAACACCTTTAACTTAATTAGCGTCTGAATTTGTACTCAACTTTGAAGCTTTTGTTTCAATAACTTAATTAGCTTTGCAATATTGAAAAAATTACTTTTAAACACTAACTAATTAGAACCTTTAACTTTGTATAATAGATTTTTTTTCTTTTAACAACAAAAAATAATTATATTAAAAAAAAGCTACTAGCAAGGCGTTAGAAGACAGAAAAGTACAAATACAATACTAGAAGTAAGCACAAAACCTAGACTAGCATTTTCCAAAGGCTTTAACTGCGAGGGCTATAAAAATGATAAAAAAATCTTGCCCATAGAGGACAAGAGAAAAATTCCCGCTCACGGAGGTCGAGCCACCGGTTTTCACTCCGGAGCCTTTTTGATGCAACCCCAAACAAGCCTCGGAAAACAAGAGAGGATAAAAAACAAACGCCATCCTAAACCATTACTCGAGAGAAGCATAAGGGATTTAAGCCGGTCAATCCAATTGCTGATCATGTGACCCCAATAATGAAGCCAATAATACGAGGAAAGACGAATGTTGTCGAAAATGTCACTTTTCTTCATCGGGTGTGAATGAAAAGTAACAATGTTGCGATACCTCTAAAGCCACCAAAGAGAAGAAGAAAAATATCTGATAAGCACCGAGACTTTTTTTTTTGAACGGCAAAGATGAAATATATATAAAAAAGAGTCTAGCAAGACGCTAGAAACTTAAAGTACAATAGAGTCAACAAAAAGAATTACATAACATTAAAAAATGATAAAATCCCGAGACTTACCACCTGCCACGAAGTAAACCAACTATATCAGAGCCTTTTCTGGGTTCTTCTTAGCAAACAGTAAGCTTGTTGCGAACAGTTCCACTATATACCACCACAAAACCATAGTATACTCCCTCAAGAACGACTTTGAAGTTTGGATTGAATCCGAAGAGTAACCAACCAACTACGCCATTCCTCGTAAGAATTCACATCCGAATAGCTCGATATTCCACCAAGAAGATATCTTACACATAATCTGGTCTACTACTACAAAGCATTAAAAAGAAATACGGTTGGTCGATTTTCCAAACCGGAATTACAAATGGGACAAACAATCGTATTCAATATCCGTTTCCAACGACGAGAGATATGTAAATCGCGTTGGAGCGCGTTTAGATTTGACTTTCCAAGCTATGTTATTCACCTTGTTGGCAAGGATTTAACCCACCTTGATCGGCAAAACTAACATCCTGAAACGATTCCTATCAATCTCCTTTGAATTTGAAGCCACAGAAAAGACCCCATCATTTTCTAACGTCCAAACGTAACGATCTTCGCAAGGCACGAGAGTAGTCATCCGAAAAATCTCAGCCAAAGAGTTAAGTTGCATCTCTTCACTAAGTCTCTTCTCGCTTTTTCTACGATAAACGAGGTTTTCTAAACTTGCCGCATTCATTTTCGAAATAACTGTAGCTTTCTGATTCAACGCTTGAGCGAACATACGTGGGAACTGCTCTTTGATGATAACACCGCCGTCATACCATTTGTCGATTCCCAGAAATACCGAGTCGTTTCCACCATTCCAAGCTAGCAATCAGGATGTAATCTGTTATATTAATTCCAGACTTGTTAACTCACTACTTCGTGAACGATAGATGTCTTGCAGGTTCGTACACCCACCCCCACACACCCACCAAATTTTCACTGTGTACTTATTTGTCTCCTCCCCATAACTGGCTTAATCACTTTAGTCCATTACGGAACATTTTGTGAATAGATCAGCCAAACCCATTGAGCATGAGACCTCTATTAAGGGCAAACAAGCTTGATACCACATAAAACCCATTTATCATTCGGAGTTTGGACCTTGTTCCACTTTACCCAGAAGCTTTTGTTACTCTTCGGATTCCTGGCATTAAAACTCGGACTACGAATAGATGAAGAGATTTAAGATACTCGAGGGATCCTTAAAATAGAAACATATGGAAGATTGGCATAGATCCTAACTACGGACTTAAGAGAGTGAGTCTGCCTCCGATGAAGAAAGGAGTTTCATCTTCCATCTATAAAGACGAGATAACACCTTGTCCACCACTTTTTTCCAAGCTTGCTTCCTTGACATATTTCCCCCAACTTTCGTACCCAAATAAGTAAATGGAGTCTTAAGGACAAGACACCACAAGTTTTGATGCCGCGTTTTTTAAACCATCCATCTTCAACGTTTAAGCACCCATATCTTACCTCTTACACATGTTATACGAAGGACCTGAAAACCGGACTAACAAACATATCCAAAACTCGAACTAACGAATCGATATTGAGCTCACTCCATTGGCCAAGAAAGATTGCATCATCCGCATAAAACAAATGAGACAAATTCACCATGGAATTAATTTTGATCCCCGTAAACAAAACGATCTACACACGTTGAAAAGATATGCAAGCTTCTCCTATAAGAATGAATAAAAAAAGGGGGATTAATGGGATCACCTTGTTACGACCTTTAAATAAATTCGAATATTCCTCAGTAGGATACCGTTGACAAGAATGGACCCCCTGGATGATCTAAGACAACTTTGAATCCAAGTCCTCCATCTTTCACCGAAACCAAATTTATTTAACACATCATCCACGAAATCCCAGCGGACCGAATCAAAAGCTTTCTCAAAATCAACTTTGAAAATAAGAGCGTGTTTTTTCTTCCTTACGACACCATTTGAAGAACCTCATCAAGATAAATGGACTGTCTAGGATTTGTCTGTCCACCACAAAAGCTGATTGAACCTCATTGACAAGATCACCAAGCACACCAACTAATCGGTTCGCCAAGATTTTAGCAATAATCTTGTATAAGCTCCCGATCAAACTTATAGGACGAAAATCCTTAACCATGTTGGCATCAAGGATTTTAGGAATCAAAGCATTTAAAGTTCGTAGTTACATCCATTCGGTTTTCACCCATACATGAAGAAATAGTCCAACAGCCTCGTATTTACGTCCTTATCATATCACGGGCCAAAAATGTCGGTAAAAGCTAAATGAAAAAACTTCAGGACCCGAGACTTATCAAACGCCGCAATCCCACACATCCCTTTTAACCTCCTCTTTTGTAAATCATGCTTCCATATCTCTCTTTCTTGTGATCATCGATAGGGAGACAGGAATTGGGTATAATGACTCGCTCGATTAAATGTTGGTTTATCGATACCTTATCCCCGAAAGTGTTCATAAGGGAATCACGCTTTCAACTGATCGGGTCATTCGACCCACGTCCATTCACCATAATACCCCGGAACATTAGATTGATTGACGCTTCTTGTTTAGCATACCTTGAAAAACTTCACATTTTCATTATCCCTCGATTGCCCCATTTAATCTTGGCTTTTTGAGCAATTTCCGAAGCTTGAATATTATTTACCTGATGAATCTTGTTGAGAATCTCGTACGTTATGGACCACCTCATTCGAGAAATCGCCCTTATCAATAGCCTCATCACAAGACAGCATCTCCTATTTAAGGTATTGATCTCACCTCGCGAATTCGACCTATGAATTGAGAGCCAGCTTCCGAATACTGTCTTAAGAAATTTTAAGTTACCCAATGATGTTAAGATGGCATTTTTCTTGTTAACAGGAGCCAGTTCCTAGAATCCCTAACCAACTTGTCAAAACCACCAACTTCCAGCTTGTAACGATGGAATCGAAATGGAATAGGACGTAATCATACCTGAATTCACGTATAAAATAGGACGATGGTTGAAATAAATCCAGCTCCAAGGTAATGAGCAGTGATATTAGGACACATGCTAACAATTTTCGGAAACAATAAATCGATCCAATTTACTAATTTTTGAAGCGATTTGAGGACACCAGGTATACGCACTTCATCCTAAAGGGACTTTCACAAGTCCCCGTTGTATTTGATGATTGAAAAAATCTCAGCGTCGTGAGATTAAATCTCGAAACCATATCTGTCAGATTATAGCTCTCCTCATTTTATGGCGGGCCCATCTAACAAGTTTACCTAAACCCAGTGATTCGTCACATGAGCTCTAATTATAATCCCTTACATACGTTTTCTTTTGCCTCTTGAGGCGCTGATACAAACCACTTATAGATCACATCCTTGATTTCAAACCACATACCTCGAACAATGTCAAATAGTCCGGTCTCGTATAAGCTAACTCCTACGAAGAGAATTAATGATACCAAATGCACTAGATCCCTTCCCGAGTTACCAAACCTGGAAATCACTATGAACATAATCAAAATTATAATTACACTCAGCATGTCACTACCTACTGTATTTCATTAGATCCCCATCTTAGTTTCTTGAAGACCCTACTTAATTACTTTATTTTTAAAACAAAAAACTCTTTTACCCAATCTTTTTTGGCCTTTTTGGGACGTGGCCTTGACGTTAAAAGACATAAAATTCATCGATTACCTCAAATTCCCCTTGGGATTCAATGATCTCAGTGAGATCATTGATGCACCACATCCATGTTATAACCATAGTTGACCCACCTTCAACAAATTCCTCCACATATAGCATTTAAAATAGAACACACTCGTTCGCGGCAGAATATAGTACTAGAGGGTGACCCGACGCTTTCGATTTGATTTTTGTTTTCCGGACTCAGAATTATCCTTACATCTTCATAGCGTTAACAAATGTATTGTCTCATCTCTCTCATTCTCTCCGTTGTCCTTCATGTCAAGTTTATCAGTATTTCCTTCAATTAAACCCTCCTCGGAGTGATACCCGACGGATGAGAAAACTATGATCTTCTTTAGTAATCCATTTCGTGCAAATTAGATAGTTTTCTTTGTTCAATAAAGGGTATAAACCAATAGGTTCTTAGAGTGTTTGTCCTTTTGATTCCATAAGGTTGATCCAACAGTGTTTCTAGCACCTCCTCACCACGTCACTCTCATCCATGCCATTATTTGCCTCGAGATTATTTATTCTATGCCTTCTTTGTTTTTCCTCATTTGTTAAGGCGTATTACCTACTCCTCTTCGGAAAATTTAGGAGTCACCTGAACTTCACTTTGCGCGCACCAATAAACACCTTACCCCGAAAAAAATTTTGATGCTCTCGTGATGTTGCTCTCAAACCTTTGAAAGAATTGCATATTCTTTTGGAATGAAGATTCGACTCTCATAATCAATAATAAATCCAATTAAACTATCACCCATTTAGCAGCATTAGTTTGAAAGGAGGGACCGGCCAGAATTTATAACGGAAACACCGTTCCTATTCCACCCAATTCCAATTACACTTCAGGAATTAAACTGGACGTAAGCTTGTTTAAATGAACGAAAACCAAGCTGCTCACACCAACATTACCCTATATGATCTTTAGCCTTCACAGTCTCGATTCGATAATTACCCAAAGTTCTCCCAAATAGCTAATCATAACCACATCAAAACCTTCATTACAAAGCGCCTTCTTAAGATTGACTAAAGAGGCCATCTCTTTGACTCTGCCCATCAACGACAGAGTGAGATCCTTCGCATTCAAACAATCATCTTCAAGGACAATCGCAGGAGGAGATTCCTTATCTATTGGCATTCGGCTAGTCTTCACCACAGACACAAATGATTTACCAATAACTGTATTTTCCACATTCTTATGAGACCCATCAAACTTTCTTTTATTCGATTCATTCTTAGTCTTATCCACGTTAAACATTACCTTATGTACTCTCTTTTAAATACTGCAACTTATGCATGGAATTGTGATAGACCCACCCAAATAGTACATAAGTTATTTTCTAAATCTCTCCACAGTAAAAGACATTGATAAAGCGAACAAATCCAAATAGCTTTACCATCTTTTGTCCTATTTGTTGGAATTAATACGAATCGACCACGTGGACCATAATGCTTACATGAGTGGAATTGATCCTTAGCAGAGAAGGATTCGGGAAATTTGTACAAAATTCGAAGTGAATTCTTTGAACATCATTTCTTTTGAACGAAAGCTACCCATCTTTGGATTGAAGGGAGGTCTATTAATCGAAAATAGCTAGGGTTTAATGGAGGCAAGGATTAATCGAAAACGGAAATGGAATCTATTTGAAGAGGAGAATAACAGATCTAAATTACAAAAACCCAAGATGAGAAACCCGCCTAACACGCTCGATATGAGATTAATCAATCAATGATTAATCCCAATTTCAGGGGTTATATCAGGATTCAAACAAAAGGGAAGAAGGAATTTAGATCTAGGGTTATGTGTGTGTTTTAGATCTGATAAGCGCCGATACTTCTTTTTTTTTTTTAACGGCAAAGATGAAATATATATAAAAAAGAGTCTAGCAAGACGCTAGAAACTTAAAGTACAATAGAGTCAACAAAAAGAATTACATAACATTAAAAAATGGTAAAATCCCAAGACTTACCACCTGCCACGAAGTAAACCAACCTTTCCAATGCTCATACGAAGTAAAAGAGGGAAAAGAAATATCACACAATTCACTAATATAGTAGCTTCTTATTAGTTAAAAGGTCTAATGCTAATCCTACATGTTTCAGTTTAAAAATAGAATAATCAAACGTAATTTGGCGTCTAAAAAAGTTAAAAGTTGTATGTGCATTCTGCTTATACCTTAGGGCCTAATGACGTAATTTACCTTTAAAATTATTATTTCAAACTTGAAAGAAAGCAATAATTAATTAATTAATGGTAATATTGTTATTCTGCAAATATTAAGAAAGAGAAATGAGTAATAGTTTACACTTTTCTCAAACTGTGTGTATTTATCGATTGAACGATTATTTTATGACGAAGAAAGTATTTAATAAACTATTTTTTTTCTAGATCATTAACTACATATAATACACATTTATTAAACTTATAAATCATCTTAAATAAATCTGATTTTCAAATCAGTAAACCTTAAAGTTTTCTTTTATATTCACGTTATATAAACTCATCGATAAATGATACAAGTTTTCATCTTCTTTGAAGTGCATGTTAGACGTACATTCTCCATTCTCAAAAGTTATATGCAATATAAATTTCCCATCCTAAATTCTATTGAAAGTATATATGTCAAATTGTCTATACGATATAATGATACGTATTTTGTTATAGTTTTACTAAGGTGGCGACCACTCAGGGCTCTAAAAATTTTACGGGCCCCAAAATTTGTCTCGTTAACAATTATTTGCATGGGCGGACATATTTTTCACGAAAAAAAAGTATTTATATGAGAAGATATCTTAAATGAGTAATATGTTGAATGTTTAGATAACTAATTACATTATATCTTATAAACGGTGACACTTTATATATAACATGCCTTCTTGAAAGGTTTCAATATGTAATTTCGCACACGGCCCCAAAAAATTAAAGTTTTAAGGACGGCCCTGTTTTACTATATAAAACTATCGCAACGCGCAGTCTTTAACTTACCCGTTTCTTACAATAACGTTGTAGGTGCAACCCATGATCAAAAACTTAACCTTCAATATAATTTGCTCACTTCTTTTTGGGATCGAAAGAGGGCCCAAAAGACAAAAATTACTACCACTTTTTCAAGATATGAATGGAGGTAAATTAGCAATTCCAATCAATTTGCCTTTCACTCAATTCAATCGAGGAATCATAGCAAGGAAGAAACTAGTACCAATGTTTATGGATCTTATTAGCGAAAAAAGGGAAGCACTTGAAGAACAAAAGCATCAAGCTAACTGTAGCAAAGATCTAATCACTTCATTGATTACCATCCGTGATGATGATAGTTCAACAATGGTGACCGATGAGGAGATCATCGACAACATCATCGCTGTGATGGTTGGGGGATATGACACAACCTCCGTCCTCGTTTCATTCTTGATCAGACTTTTGGCCACCAACAAACCTATCTATGCAAATATAGTCCAAGGTAATACATATTATTTCTATAAAAAAAAAATATTTTTGGGTAGATGCGTTCAAAGCTATTTTGTTTCCATGTTTGAGCATTAACTTTTTATATGCATGCATTTAGTCTTATGAATGTTTTTTATATGCATGCATTTAGTCTTATGAATGTTTATGCCTTAGCTCCTCGTTTGAGGGCCAATATACTTGTATATACAAGCAGAGGCGGAGCCATGTTCTGTCGAGTGGGGGGAAAGGCCCCCAATAAATTTTAACTACTAGACTTGAAGTAATGGAAAAAATGTTAAATTGGGTGAAAATGTTTGAAGTGCCCTCACCACATAAAGTTTTTTGCCCTCAACGAGAAAAGCAAATATCAATAACCCAATCTTTAAAGTTCTCATTCCCTGCTTTTAGTTATGGAGTGGAAAGAAATAGATGTGGTGCCGTGGTGGATATGTAGGATTGCAAGGATAAGATGACAAAATGGACTATAGATAAAGGAGATGAAGGTTTTTTTTCTAATATAAAGGGTTCAATAGATTAAATTAAAGGTTCAATAAATTAAATAAAGGTTCAAAAGTTTGAAGTAGAAATGAGATGATATAGAAAAAGTAAAAATAATGAGATAACGTATTTTTTGTCAAAAATTGTTTGTCAAAAATGAGATGATATAGAAAAAGTAAAAAGTACCAATTCTTTGCTTACCGTGATTCCGTGAATAACGTATTTTTGTCAAAAATTGTATAAGTGTTATATTCAAATCACTTCAAGCTCTCTTTATTTCTATTTGAGTAAATTGCCAAAATGGTCCTTGTGGTTTGGCCAAATTCCAAAAACTGTATTTTGAAGGTTTGATTTCACTTTTGGTCTTTTGTCGAACTAAAATGACTAAAATACCCCTCTTAACGGACGGTTTTTGTAAAAGAATGGAGGGGTATTTTAATCATTTTCGTTTGACCAAAGACCAAAAGTGGAACCAAACCTTCAAAATACGGATTGTTTTTGCAATTTCGAAATTCGACGTACCAAATTTGCAATTTGGCCAAACCACAAGGACCATTTTTGCAATTTACTCTTATTTTTTTATAGATTTTATTTAAATTAACGTTCAAATTGCGGGTTTGGTATCAAATTTTCTTTCATTAAGAAACACCAAGAACACCTACTTATTATAAAAGCGGCGTTTGCATGTAACAAAACCGACCCGATTCATTTTGAAAATTTTACAATCTAAAATCGCTCTTATACCCGTTCGCAAGTTGCACCCTTCAACTAAAGTTTCTGGCTCCGCCACTGTATACAAGAGACCACATCACACACAATTTGTTATTAGTTTTTATAAATTTGGTTCACAATATTGAAATTGTAGAACAACAAGAAATTTCCAAAGGTAAATCACCAGAAGAAGCTTTGACATGGGAAGACCTTACCAAGATGAAGTACACATGGAGAGTAGCATCCGAGATGTTGCGCATGTACCCTCCTGTCCCTGTGAACTTTCGACGAGCTGTGCAAGATATAGAGTACGAAGGATACATCATTCCAAAGGGGTGGCAAGTATGTTACATACATGATAAGAACATGAATTATACACAAATAATCATAACATAATCACTTACTAAATTTTCTGTTATGTGTTTTTAGGTGATGGTGTCTGCATCCATGACACACCGGGACGATGGAATTTTTCAAAACCCAACCATGTTTGATCCATCGCGTTTTGAAAAGCATGAGAAATCACCACCACCTTTTAGTTACATACCATTTGGAGGAGGGTCGAGGATATGTCCTGGTATTGAATTTGCAAAAATGGAAACTTTAGCCATGATTCATCGCTTGGTGACACAATTTACATGGGAGCTAGTTAACAAAGACGAGTCCTACAAGAGAAGTCCAATGCCTGAATTCGATCATGGGTTATTAGTTCGAATCACACCCATAAAAGAAAATTTTGCTTCATCTAAAGCATGAACCTGACTAGTTGGGCCTTACAAAGAACTACTTTATTCATGAGGCTCAATAATTGTGTGAGTTATTCAAATCAGATAAGACTCTTGGTATGTTTTATTTTCCTTAGCGTTATAAGCGTTTTGTCGAGGATACGACTTCTGTGAAGTCCATGAATGGGGTTTTTATTCGGTTTCTGGTCCAGTTTTAGAATATTTTATGCATGGGCCAGTCTATTTTGGATCTTATATTCGACTCTGACGTTAGAAATAAAATCTTTCTCTCGAGTTTGCATTCAAAATATGGAAAAAAAAAACCCATACCATCGTCCAAGTTAACATATAAATTAGTTTCAAATACATCGTCTGTATAAAAGTGCATCGGCATTTCAAAGATAAATACAGTAAAAGCTAGCACCAATATTTATCAAATAGTTATTGCCTTGTTTAGAATAGCATGTGTTTTTTTTTTAATCAAGAGTCATAAAATGTGTTTTTGCCTTTTGAGGGTCCAAACGCATGATCCCCGAGGGGGAATGAAGAGGATGGAAAAGACTAAAATGTCATAAACTCGAGAATTATATAAGAAAATTTAAATGATAGATAGTAAAGTTAAAAGGGTAAGGGTAAGAATCTCCTCCACGACGTTCGGAAATTTTTGATGCTATAGTTTTTTGTGCTTTCAATTGGTGTAAAAGTCGTTGTCATACGACGTTTTCTTGGGACGATTGGTTAAAAAATCCCCAATTTATTTCCTTGTAATTGTTTTCTAGCTCCTTGCTAGTTTAATAAATTTTTGCCGTTCAAAAAAAAACCCCCCCACTCCCCCCCCACAACAGTCAGAGTTTTTCCATCAATCTAAACTTTTTGAGGAGAAAGGTCGACATTTCTAGCTGCGTTAGTAGGTGTCATATATTTTTCCATTGATATTGGAATTCATATGATCCGTAATCCATTGGCTTACTTAGTTACTTGCACATTTCATGAATATTTCAATGAAGTTTATGATAACTAGTTTGTACGTGGCAAACTATTCCATTGGGCTAGAGCAATTAGTTTGGATTGACTCTAATGTTGGGTTTGTTACCAAAGAGAGAGTATCCCAACTATACATAAATGTACTTTTGTTCAAATAAGCTCAATAAGCTTAAACAATAATCTAATTGCTAAACTTTTTCATATCTTCTTCTCACTCCTTGGTTCTAGCTTTGTGTTTTGCAGGAATAAACTTCAGGGGCCTCTCTGTCATTTTGGATTCTCCCTCTTGCTGGACTTCTACTTTTGGACTAATGGTGCAAGACTCCCAAAGATGAAGGGCCATGGATGTACATCTGCTTCTTATATAATCCCTAGGTCAGGCCTAGGGTTGGACAACAACAACACACACTGATCATCTCTTGATCAGTGTCTCTTTCTCTCTATTGATATTCATATCAATCTAACTCACTCAATCGTTTGATTGATCCCTTGTAATCATTTCTTATATTCAAACCTTTGATTGTAATCGTTTGATTAATAATAAAGTTGGCAATCTGTGCCGACTAGTTTGATTCTGGTTTCATATACCGTGGCTTGTTCTGCTTTGATATATTCGCACATGGTATCAGAGCCCTAGGTCTTCTATTGATCGATTGTATCCTTTCGATCTAGGGTTCGTGATTATTGTTGAGGGTTACTGGTGGGCGATTTGATCTCTGGCTTATTGATTTGATCTCAATTAGGGTTTGAATCTTTGAACCCTAATTTTTGGGGATCTACCTATAGTTGGTTCGTCTTACCTTGAATCAAAGGCAATTAAGGTGTGTGGACTCGATTGATCTTTGACTAAGTGAATCAAAGACAATCGAGTGATCTCTTCCGACGCAAATAAAGCTCTGTAACACCTCTTTTTATTTTTCTGCATCTCTCTTAATTTGTTGTTAAGTGTATGTCTGCCCTTGACCTACCACCCTTGAGTGGTTTGGAATCCTGGGAACTATCTTTCATTTCTGCTCTCTTATTTGTTTCCATTATTACATGCTTGCTTAGTTGTGACCTTTAATTATGGTTAAATCTGATGATGTTAGTGGTACCCATGATGTTAATGATACCATTGTTCAGAGCACTGATCTTATTGGCTCTTCTTCTGATCTTAATCTGTCTTTTGGTGATGCTTTATACTTACACCCTAATAATACTGGTGGCTCACCTATTGTTACCATTAAACTTACTGGTACTGAAAATTATAAGGTCTGGAGTATTGCCATGACATTTGCTTTACGAAATCATAATAAACTTGGTTTTATTGATGGAACATGTAAAAGAGATAAAAAGAATTTGGCTCTTGCTAATCAATGGGATATGTGCAACTCTGTTGTTGTTACTTGGATCCTGAATTCTCTGAGTTCTGAGCTATTTGCTGGTGCTATTTATGCTAAGAATGCTTATGAAATGTGGACTGATCTTAAAGAAACATATGATAAAGTTGATGGATCTGCTGTGTTTAACATACATAAAAGCATTAACTCCTTAAGCCAAAATGGTACACCTATTGCTGAATATTACAACAATCTTAACTCTCTTTGGAAACAATTTGATGCTATGATCTGCCTTCCTACTTGTACTTGTAATGCTGCTAAAGAACTTGAAAAACATAATCAGCTTATTAAGTTAATGCAGTTTCTAATGGGGCTTGATGATAGTTATCTGGCTATTAGGAGTAATATTCTCAGTAGGGAGACCCTACCCCTGGTTAAGCAGGCCTTTGCCATCATTAGTGGTGAAGAATCACATAGGAATGCCACCTCTCATGTGACCACTAAACCCACATCCACTGTCTTTGCTGCCAAAGCCTTTGATAATAAAAGGAGATCCAATAACAACAATAATTTTCCTAAAAACAGAGGGCCAAACCTTAATCTTACTTGCACTAATTGCAAAAAACCTGGACACACTGTTGATAGATGCTATGAACTAATTGGATATCCTGCTTGTTATGTGAAAAAGAACTTTAATGCCAAACCAACTGTGTCAAATAATGCTTCTGCTTCTATTGCTTCTGCTAATGTGCTTGCTAGGAACTCTGGCACTGATAATAAAACCAGCAACTCTCTTGTGTCTTTGACCAGTGACCAGTTGTCTAGGCTTATGAATCTTCTTAATGATAGTGGTGTGACATCTGCCAATTCTAGTATGGGAGGTAATATTCTTAAAACCGTTAAGGGCACCTTTTTTTAATAACAATGTCAAATTCAACCTAAACTTTAAGAAATTTTATAATGGAAACACAAATTTTATTGTGGGAAACATAAGTTTATGATGGATTAATGATTATGGGGCAAACCAATATATGACTGTCAGCACAAAATTCTTGGTTAATGTGGTTGATGTTTCAAATCTAGGTCTTACTGTGGGATATCCTAATGGAACCTAAGCTTTAATAACTAAAATTGGAGATTTAAAAGTCAATAATGACATAACCCTATATGATGTCCTTGTTGTCCCTGAATACACTGTTAGGCTTTTATCTGTGCACAAACTTGCTAGGGATAGTAAACTGTTTGCGGGATTTGATGAAAATAAATGTTACTTCCAGGATTTAAAGGCAAACAAGACTGTGGGGATTGGTAGACAATGCAATGGCTTATATTTATTTGATATAGATAAGACCTGTAAGATTGTCTCTAATAACTACATTGCTACTTGCTATGTTTCTAGATCTTTGTGGCATCAAAGACTTGGTCACCCTGCTGACTAAGTTCTTAATGTCTTGAACAAAAGCCTAAATCTTGACAGTCAATCTGTTTCTGACCATCTCTGTGACACTTGTAATAAAGCTAAAAAAACAAGAGAACCTTTCTCCTTAAGTGATCACAAATCAACTAAAATTAGACAATTAGTCCATCTTGATGTTTGGGGACCTTTTAAAATCACAAGCAGAGATGGCTTTAGATACTTCTTGATTGTTGTAGATGACTATTCTAGAGCTGTTTGGACCTACATGCTTAAGGGAAAGGATGATGTCTATGATTCCATTGTCAAATTTGTTAATATGCTTTCAAATCAATTTGAAACCAATGTGAAAGTCTTTAGAAGTGATAATGGCTATGAGTTTGTTAATAACAGACTGCAAAGTTTGTTTAATGAAAAAGGAATTTTACATCAAACCTTTTGTGTTTACACACCATAGCAAAATGGAATTGCAAAAAGGAAACATAGGCATCTCCTTAATGTGGCTAGATCCTTTATGTTTCAGGGGGAATTACCTTTATATTTATGGTCTGAATGCATCTTAACTATTGTGTATCTTATTAACCGGACTCCCTCTTTTGTGTTTTATGGCAAGTCCCTTTTCTACCTTATGTATGGGCATAACCCTTCACTCTCTCACCATATGGTTTTTAGTTATCTATGCTATGCTACCATCTTGAATAATCAAGATAAGTTTAGCAGCAGGTCTGAAAAATGTGTCTTTATTAGGTATTCAAATTAAAAAAAAAGGTTATAAACTTTTGAGTCTAGAAAATAAATCCATTTCTCATTCAAAAGATGTCAAGTTTTATGAAACTGTCTTTCCTTTAAAAATGAAAAATACTCCTCACAAAATTATCTTTGATTCTGGTGTGTCAAATGATTTAAATCATAATTTTTTTTGATAACCTTGACCCTAAAAGACCTAATGATGATGGGAGAGTGTCCCTCAATGATGATGGCACAGAGTTGAATCCTGAGCTTCAGGATGACTCTGAAGTAACTTCTATGAGTGAAAATACACACCCTAAGGGCAATGTTTCTAATGAAACCAATGTTTCTATTGAAACAGATTCTGCTAGTGATATAAATGATAGTTCTGAACATATCTCTGAGATAGGTGACTTGCTAGTCAATAATGTGAGGAGGTCCATGAGACAAACCAAGTTGCCTTCTAGTCTCAATTACTTTATTATCAATGGCAAGGTTAAGTATGGTGTTGAAAGAGTTGTTAACTATGCTAATCTTGATCATGATAGTCTTTGCTTTGATTCTAGCCTTAATAGAAGTGTTGAGCCCTCTTGCTATGAGCATGTTATTCTTGATAATAACTAGATTGATGCCATGAACTCTAAAATTAAAGCTCTTAACAAAAATCACACTTGGATCATCACTGACCTTCCTCCTAATTCGAAACCCATTAAATGCAAATGGATCTATAAGATTAAATACAAATCTAGTAAGGATATTGAAAGGTACAAAGCTAGGCTTGTTGCCAAGGGCTTCAGTCAAAGGGAGGGTATTGATTTTGATGAAACTTTTTCTCTTATTATTAAAATGACCACTATTAGGTGTGTTATTGCTTTGTCTGTTGAAAATAAGT
>BQNB010060670.1:0-36826 GCA_026074375.1 Tanacetum coccineum
AAGTGATAGGAGAACCCTCATAACTAGTTTTGATAAGGAATCAACTCTGATCCGATGGTGACATGTGCATGTATGCATTAACAGTGAGCACTATGGAACTGAAAAATGTCAAAGAGGCTATGACCGACCCTGCATGGATTGAATCAATGCAAGAAGAACTTCTATAATTTAAAAGGCTGGATGTATTGATGTTAGTTCCTCCTCCAGATAACATAAAACCTATTACTTTGAAATGTTTATTCAAAAACAAGCATGATGAAGAAAACACGGCCATCCGAAACAAGACTCGTATGGTTGTGAGAAGGTACCGCCAAGAGGAAGGAATAGATTTCGAAGAATCCTTCGCTCTGGTTGCTAGATTGGAAGCTATCAGGATGTTTTTGGCATATGATGCACATAAGTCATTCATTGTGTTTCAAATGGATGTGAAAACTACATTCTTGTATGGTACGCTAAAAGAAGACGTGTACGTGTGCCAACCTGAAGGTTTCATCGATGCTGATCATCCAATCTATGCCTACAAGTTAAAGAAGGAAGTATATGGGTTAAAGCAAGCACCAAGGACATGGTACGACGAATTGTCAACGTTTCTCTTACAAAATCACTTCTTCAAAGGTACCATTGATCCAACGTTGTTTATAAGGAGCTTTGACAATGACATCTTAGTGGTACATGTCTATGTTGATGATATTATCTTTGGTTCTACACACCCTAGGTATACCCAACTATTTTCTGACCTTATGAAAAGCTGCTTCGAAATGTCAATGATGGGGGAAATGACGTTTTTCCTTGGTTTATAAGTTAACCAATCCCCCTGTGGCATCTTCATAAACCAGTCCAACTACGTGTTAGAAATCCTTCAAAAATATGGAATCGAGTCATGTGATCCCGTTGGTACTCCAATGGAGATCAAAGATAAGCTTGAGCTTGAACAAATTGGGTCTCCAGTCGATGCAATGAAATATCGTAGCATGATTGGTGCCTTAATGTATCTTACATCTAGTAGACCGAACATTGTACATGCTACTTGTTTATGTGCTCGGTACCAGGCTAAGCCAACCAAGAAGCACCTCAAAGAGGTTAAAAGGATCTTTTGTTATCTCAGAGGAACTGTTAATATGGGTATCTGGTATACGAAGGATTCTGGTTTTGAACTAACTGGATTTTCAGATGCTGATTATGCGGGATGTAAAGACACATTCAAGAGTACTTCCAGTGGAGCTCAATTCTTAGGCGAAAAGCTGGTTAGTTGGTCCTCAAAGAACAAAACTGTACGGCGATGTCTACCGCAGAATCAAAATATGTCTCTATCCGCTTGCTGTGCCTAAGTCCTTTGGATGCGGACACAGTTAACAGACTATGGCTTTCACTTCAACAAGATTCCAATCTATTGTGATTCGAAATCAGCCATAGCCATATCCTGCAACCCGGTCCAACACTCGAGAACAAAACACAACGATGTTCGCTACCACTTCATAAAGGAACACGTGGAAAAGGGTACGATTGAACTGTATTTTGTCAAGACGGATTACCAACTGGCCGACCTCTTCACCAAAGCCCTTCCAGTAGATCGATTCAACTATTTGGTTCGTCGCCTTGGTATGCGCAGTTTATCTCCTAAAGAACTTGAACGTCTTGCAAAATCTCAGTAATTCTTTGTATATATTTTATCAGAAAAACAAAATACAAAAATATAAAACCTATAAAAGCAAAATACAAAATCAAAAAATTTCAAAAATACAAAAATAATCTTCTCCGACATGTCTCTCGACAATCGATAACATTTGCGCACCTAGAAATGTTGATTAATATTAACACAGGTGAATAAATGAAGTTCGAGCGAGAGTTTCAAATGCTTTCAAAACATGTCCTTTCATTTTTTTCTCTACGACTTCTAAGTAAATGTCAGCTTAGGACTCGGTCTCCAAAGAAAGGAAAATGTTCATTTATGTACATTTATCCTAAACAACGGGAAGCTCATATCTTCTCGGTCTTGAGCAAAGTCATATAAACATTCAAAGTTTTGAATGCTCAAGAGAAGTCACTAAGGAAATAATAATTAATAAGATACATCTAACATCCATATTCCCTGTTGAGCCGCTTATTCAAGATATTTTCCAAAAAAGAAAATTTAAAATTCTTTCAAAATTGTCTTTCCTCAACAAACACCTACTCTAAAGTTTCACACTATCCTGTACTCCCAAGATTTACTAGGCTTATGTGAATTCAAAACATAAACTTGTTTTTTTTATAAATTCAGTAATTGTCAAAAATTTGTAAAACACAAATGCAATTTTTTAAGGGGAGAATAGTGATAAACACGTGATCAAATACGGATAATAACGAAACGATCTTCAATCTATAAGTGCGTTCCCAAACCTCGCATGTGCAAAACTCTTTCATAATATGGTGCATATGTGTAGGGGGGGCTTTTTGGTAACTCTGGAAACACTCAATGTGTCTTAAATGATTTCTCAGACACGTTGATTAATTTTTTATCAAATGGTTTTATGGATCTTCATAGCAATACACAAAGACCGACCAACTGTTGTTTCTTAAAGAGTCATAAGGCGGTTAAGGTTAGGTATATTCATTCCATGATCCAGCTAGAACCGGAGGGATCAACCCAGGAAATCTCCATTAGATAGAGTAGAAGTCCTATGTATGATTGAAAAAAGGAGTAAAGTGAGAATAGGGGAATAGTGCCTATTGAGATGGAGCTAGTGCTGTAACAAACCCAACAAGGTACTAGCTATGAAGTCTCGGTAAGTACCGAAGGGGTTAAAGAATGAAAAAGAATTATAAGGATAAAGGGTGAAAAGAAAGAAGCCCTCCATACAACCCTAGGCATAAACCAGGTCAATACATAATCTATTGGTAATCACAAAGATGAATCTGATATTGAAAATAGACATCATGGACCCAGTGATGCAATGCACAACCCTCCCTAGCCACTTAGAATCTCTCAAAAGATTTATGTTTCATTTCTCACAGAGATCAACACGTTTCTATCGGCTTTCTTATTCCAAGACCGTTGATATTGAAAAGGTGGCAGTCCGCTCTAGCCTTTGATTACCAAATAAAAATGTACACTTATAGAGTCTAGAGCCAACGAGATCTATCAAAAATCTTGCTAGGACACAAATTCCAATAAAAAAAATGTCGTACATCATTATACAACATTTGGTATCAAAAAGTCCTACGCATTATCCTTGTGGTAATTGCCAGAACATCAGAGTGATACTCTCTAGTATTCACAATGACGATGGAAATCCTTCTTGAGCCAACATCAAACAAACTCTTGGTAGGTGACTTGCGAGATTCTAAATGAATAAAGCTTGTGTCAACTGGATATCGATTTTGGTCCAGTATATGAATTGACGACTCAATCAGAAAGATAGTACCTATTTGATTCACTCTTACCATGATGTCTGCTTTGAGACATTTCGGTAATGAGAACAAGCAAGTACGGTGAATCTAATGCAATCGCGTTAGAGGGTCTAATACTTTGAGCTGGAAACCCTGTCAAGGACGTTCTTCTAAATTAAACCTACATGATCACAGGATCAATATTTATACTGTAAAACGGTCCTCATGAAAACAGAGGTTAATGTAACCAAACTCAAAACGAATGACAAAGTCTATATCTGCTATTTATCAATAACATCAATTTTCAGGTATAGGTGACGGTGTTACAACCTCATTCCAGCGGAGTCAAGATTCAAGACCTCATGCTCAATCGAAAAAGATATATACATGATGAAAGCTCAAACTATCAAAGTCTTCTGCAATCTCTGATGTACAAGAACTTCCTCAAAAGAATTTGACATGATTGCTGGAAAATAACAAAGATATTTCTTACAAGTGGATCAAGTACTATTCCTACCATGATGTGGTACAAGTAATCATGTTAAAGGAAATATTAAGGGTGGAGACACAAGATCACAAGGAGGCATAAAGGTTCAAGGATAAAGATTCAGAGATCTTAGTAGTCAATACAAATCAAAGCTAAAGACCGCGATATAAGTATTTTGTCAAAAGATATCAAGTTAAAGATCAAGATCCATGATCACAAGCATACGGAAGGATCTTCAAAAGAATTCCCAAGAACACAAGGCTCCAAGACTCAAGACGTCATAAGAAGGATCCATAATTGAATGACCACCCCTTAGGGGGAGATTGTTAGCCATGTTTTTAGTAAAGTCATGGTCATTATCAATCCCGAGCCTTGTATAAGAAAACGTAGTTTACGGGAATCACTTTTAAGCTAATTGGGCCTAGGTGTCGGGCTTAAATCCTATTTGTATTATGTTCAGCCCAACATAAAGCCCAAACGAACCACCTTAGGTTTTATCTCTTGTAACTATAAACACCCCTTCCTAGCATGTTAGGAAGGGTGTTGCTTTTCATTTTCTCATAAGTGCAAGTAACCATATTTCTCTTTTATTTTCTCTCTCTAGTTCTTTCTCTCTCTAAGATTTTTCTTATCTTATTTTTGTGTTTTATGGTGATGAAATAATATCATGTAACACTTGCAGCTCGGAATTGAGAGTTATCAAATGAAGCTCAACCTTACTCAAGCCGGGATGCATCTGATTTTCTCTTCAAAGAAGATTACACCGTCGTCTACAAACCAAGGGTTGTAATCTACATAGATAGGAACAATTAGAAGAAGATGATGAGGGAGTCTGAAGTGCACAAGTTTAGCGATGGCACGTTGACAAGAATTCTAGAAAAGCTGGATCATATGGTCAAAGACTTCATACTATTCAAGTTCAATCCTGGCATGGAGAATAGAATTTGGTCTGAGAATGATAAAAGGAGGAGTAAAGAGTTTATAGAGGTGATCAAGAGAAGGCTCAAGATAAGGAGAATTTTTAGGAGTCTTAAAAGCTTTGTCAGTGGAAGGTTAATAGATGTTGACTATAAACTCATCTAGAGAACTGAATGATTTCATAATTCCAACACTCAGGTCAATATCATCTTATTTTCTATAATATATCTTGTACATTAATTCTTATTATGTAGTGTATCTTTCGGTGTTAAGTGTCAACGTATAAATTTTTCATGAGTTTTTCGTTAAACTCAAAATCTTTCAAAATTATTATACTTGACACTCACACATACCCTTATAGATTTAGGGGGAGCATTAATATGTTCCCTAATCGGCTTGTGAATAATAGGCACATTTTTCTCCCAGTTTTTCTAACATATTTAAATCAATTGATATCCAAAATATCAAAGGGTTTGAAATTTTTAATAAGGGGAGAAAATGTGATTAAATATATGAAAACTGATAAAAATGTGATTTTATGGACTCTTGTGTATACTCCATCCTCTATGTGCTAAACATTTTCGTATCGAGGCACATGTTGAGGGGGAGCATTTCAAATGGTTTTATGGCAAGGAGAACTGTACCAAAAGACCGACCATGCATTTAATTTTATCGGAGTTATAAGGTTGGTAAGGTTAGGTATTAGTTCCCATGATCCAGCCAGAACTGAAGGGATCTATCCAGGGACAATCCACTAGTTAGTGTAGAAGTCCTTAGGTATGATATAAAAAAGGAGTAAAAGTGAGAATAAGGGAATAGTGTCGACTGGGATGGAGCTAGTACTGGAACAAACCCAACAAGGTACTAGTCATGAAGTCTCGGTAAGTACTAATCTGATCACTATTTCACAACCTTATGTCACTCCAAGTTAGTTGATATTGAAAGGTGGCAGTCCGCTCCAGCCTCCTATCACTAAAACCAAAACGCAAAATTGAGTCTAGAGCTAAGAGACCTTCCATAAATCTCATTAGGACACTATTCCAATTTTCTTGTCGTTCATACACTGTGAAAACAAGGATTATCATAAGAGTCCTACGCATTATCCTTATGGTATTGCCAGAATATCCGAGTGATACGTAAGTATTCACAGTGAAGATGGAAATCCTTCTTGAGCCAACATCAAACATGCTCTTGGTAGGTGACTTGTGAGATCCTTAATAGATCAAACTTGTGACACTGAATATCGATTCGGTCTAGTTTATGAATTGACAGTTGGTGAATTTTGTTAAAAGCTTAAAACTCTCGACGTGTTACAAAAACACTTTCTCAAGTGACACGCCGATTGATTTTTAAATTAATTTTCTCTTCAATCGGTAAGACTTTGTCTAACTGATTCACTTATACTATGTTGTCTGCTTTAAGAAGCTTTAGTATTGAGAATGGCTAGTACAGCTGCAAAACCCTATTAAGGAGATTCTTCGGAATTCTACCTGATCACATGCAGTATTTATACTGATAAACAAGGAACCGTGGTTATTACAACAGTATTCGATGAAAGTGAACAAAGACTATTTTGTTTATTACTAACGTAAACCTACAGGTATTCCCGACGGTAGCAGCTGGTAGCCAGAGACAAGTCAGGTTCATAACCACATGTTCATACTCTACCGACGCATCTTAAGACATCATGAAAGCTCAAGAAAATGTTTCAAAGCTTCCGCTACTCCCATAATGTACGTCCTTCTTGAAGTGACCAAGTCTTAAAGGTAAATAATTTCAAGAACAAAGAATATTCTAGCTTTTAAGATCAATAAAGGTATGAGCATGTCGGTCCAGAAGTCACAAGCACAAGACAGCGAAAGTCAACAAGATGATGATCAGAGATTACATTTGGCTGATGATCTCAAAGAAGTAAAATTACACGCAAGTCGAGTTAAGGAACAAGCTCAAGATTAAAGATCACTTCATCAAAGTACAAGAAATCAAATGAAGAATCAAAGACTACGAGCTGGAACATAAGAACAATCAAAGATTTCTAAGCTTAAGATTAGTATTTTCAAGGGTGACCTCCTGTAGGGGGAGATTGTTAGATATTAGAAAAATACTCGGTCACCTAGTGTATTTTACGGTTTATCGTAGCTCGTAGTTTAACGTTTAATGTATAACATATGATAATGGGCCGGGTATAAACCCACATGTGTAAGCCTATTTCCTAGGCCATTAGGCTGGTTTGTAAGTCACTATATAAGCCTATTCCATCCTATGGAAGAGGTGGTTAGTCATTTCAATATACAAGTATTTCATTTTCTCTTACTAGAAAGTTTCTCTCTAATTTCTCTCTCTAAAGAAATCGGCTCAACCCAAATCTTCTCATTATGTTATGATATCCAATATCCTACATGGTCAAACCAAGTTAAAGGTCACTTTGCGTAAACGCATCCTTTCTCGTTATGGGATATGCTTTACTTAAGATGCAAAGCACTTAACTTGTTTGAATCAAGATGATTAGTGATCAAATCCATTGTTGATTATCATGGATTAAAGTCTAAATGACTAATTGAGTTTGTGGTATTTGAAAGTTAATTATATTTTAACTTTTCTCACTTCCTTACCCATATAAATGTTTTTACAAACTCACATGTATTCCTCACATGTACAAGTCCACACTCCGTCCATACAATCATATAATCCATTCATCCTAATAACTTGTTTATCCTTCTTACCAAACAAGTGATTTCATCTCTTCTACACACACTCCAAACATCATCTTCCTAAACAATCCCATAATAAGATATGCCCACTCTTTTCTCTCTTAAATGACAATATGATTATTAACCTAAATCAATACTTTGATTTTATTCTTCATCTTTATCTTCATCTTTAAACCTTCATACACATAAACCTTCACCAAATAAACCCTAAATCTTATCCTCAACAATGTCAACTCACATTCCCTTACACAATGTACCTTCCTTGTACTTGTTCTACTTCTATGTCCCCTACATTTCCAACCAAGATATTCCATATCTTTATAAAACATTTTCTACCACATATTCCCTATGTACCTTCTTCTCTAATAAACTTAAATTACACACACTCTCATCTTAACTCTTGATCAATCCATGTCATTAATCCAAGTTTACACACTTCTCTCTTCTTAACCCTTAGATTTCTTCTAAAAAAACACAACAAACACACTTTCTCTTCTACCCTTGATCAAGTCACCCCATCAATCCAAACTCCCTCATTCTCTTCTCAACCATTGGATATACCTCTCATCTTAAACAAACATACTTCATATCACAAACATTCACTTCTTACTCACACAACAAACACAACCCTTTTATCACCCTTGATCTTGCCACTTAACCAAGTGTCCTCTTTACATTGTGACCCTCCATTTCAAACTAAGATCAAGAGGCTCCCTTCTATCACATCATGTCACATCATAACAACTCATACACATCTCATACCTTCTTATCCAACATGTGGTTAAATGAATTTGAAATTCAAATTTTAAATCTTCCCCCTTTTCTCCATGTAAAAAATATTCTAAGAATATTCTCTTGTACCCTAACTAGCAATTTCATATCGTTAGTTGGATCCCAACTGAGCTAGTTAGACTTTGAGGAATACCTAAACTACCCCTTTTCGATAATTCTTTTCTCTATTTTCTTTATCGGATAAGCAAAACACTTTTAATACTTCACAAACACTTTTATTAAATGGCTATTTAAGTTGGTTGAACTTGAATGTAAGAATGATTGAAAGGTCATAGCATAAATTACAATTAGGGGTTTAACAAGAGGGGTAGTTAAAAAGCCAAAAACCTAAAAAAATAGGTTCGGGTTTCTACCGCACTGGCCACGCGCTGACGCATGGCTAGAGCGCCACACGCGAATTACATTTACCTACTTTTGGGTTGTTGGCCTATACATACCCCCTCTTGGCATTTGTATTCATCACATTTTGCAAACATTCTTTCCTCTTTTTTCTCTTTTCTAATCCTCTAAGTCTAAACATCAAGTGTTCTTAATCTTCTCATCTATCATCTATTAAAGAACATACATCTCTGTAAAAGAGCCACACAAGTGCTTAATCCATACTTGTGTGTTTTGTCGAGGGTCTTCTTTCTTATACCCTTTCTTTAGAATCGAGTCTCTATGCTAGGTTAGGACTTGGTTCACCATCTATCTTTTTATTCAATCGAGTTATAAGGGAAGTCTTCTATCTGTAAGATCAAGCCTAGATCATTAGGGATCTAGTTGGGGTTTAATAAGCTTCCAAGGGGAAGGCTTTTAGAGTTATTGGTTAAGTCGAATCACGGGTTCTTAGGGGTGGATTTCGAGGGCAGAATACCGTAGGTAGTAATTCTTCGATGTGAGCACCGAGCTTTGTTGAAAGTCGATGGAGTTAAATTGTAATACGGTTTATAGTCCACCATAAGGATTATACTAGGAATAGTATCGGTGTCGTAGATTCGCAACTGGACGTACGAAAGGACTAAACCCCTTCCAGAACCAGTATATATCATGGTGTCTCTTTTTCTCTCTTCTTCTCTCTATCTACTCATTGTTCTCATAACAAAGTAGATTAGCACACCACTCGGCTCTTTCGAGACTTGAAGTTTTATAAACTTTGAAGAAGTTAAGAAAACCGTATTCACCACCCTCTACGATTCTACAGTATATGTTGAGAGTGTAAATCAAACCTGAGCACCTTGCCATCTATTTATATGTAATGAAAATAGGATGGAAAAATGTGATGTACTTTTTTTAGTGATCATGAGGGTGTCCTGCGATTTAAGGGGATTACAGGTGTTTATGTACCACGATCCCTATCTTGGCGGGAAAGCCTTGATAGGGTAGATAACATGGGTTTTGACCTAGTCAAGTCTACCTCTGCGCTAGTTTCATCAAAGGACACACCACGAAGGGTGTTGGGCTTCGAGTGGCGGATTCCCATACTGGTAACCATCGCGAAGATGTTTTTACGCAACTAGAAATAATTCAAAGGTTTCTAGGTGTCTTTGGGAGTAGATCCCTTTAGAACTTGGAGGAGAGGCCTTTGAACCGAATTAGAGGGTATGTCATCATGATTATTTTAGATAATGAATAAGTTGTATGTTATTTTTAGTGGTTTGTTTTACTTAAGTTATAAATACCTTCCCTTGAAAATATGGACCAACCTTGTCTTAAAAAAACATGCACTAAGGTAACCACATGAGAGAGTATTTGGGTGGATAATATCTTAATGATTATGATCTCATTTTCTATTAAACTAGGTTTTTAACCCGCGCTCCCTCATTTTTTTGATGTTTCTGTTATAGCAGATGTATAGAGTATGTTAATAAAGAGTAGCAACTAAAGACACAAATTCATGAAGTTTTAACAAAGAGGTTGAGTTATAGGGTCAGATGTTTAGGTTTTCATCTGTATTGTGCTCGGGTTTGCATATCTACCCGTTTTAAAAGTTACATACATTGATGGCTGCATAATTTGGTGGTTTAATATTACATGTTAAAGATTTCTGTTATTCTACAACTTATATAACAAACGGATTGACTTTTGATATATTGTAGTATACATGTTCAGTCTCCTTTTTTTTCTTTGCGTCTAATGATACTTCTGCGAAAAGATGCCATTTTGTAGTACTTGGTTTTGGATTTGTTAATGTTGCGGTAGTTACACTGTCTTTTGCTGTTGGTTCTGTTGTAGGCTTTCGTGCCGGTACGGTTGACACGATTGTTTCTATAATTTTTTCTATGACGTCATGTGGTAGAGTTCCTGCACAAAGTGTTATGTTATAGGGTTAGAATATATGTACTGTATAAAAGATCCATGTTCAATAGGGAGGGATTTTTTGTGGATTATCATTTTTTGTAAATGATGATTTTAAAGTTTTTTTGTTTGTTGTATATGCATGCTGAATGTACACATCAGGCATGTTGTTGTTTTATAGTCACATGTTATGCACTTTAGTAAATTTGGAAGGAGATGAATGCAAACGAAATATCTCATAACTGTTTTAAAACTGGACTGATATGATTTAAAGGTGATATGGAAGATTACTTCATAGTAAAAGGCTAGTTTTTTTGTTTTGGAATGGTGTATGATGGACAGAGGGTGTAAATGAACAGGGATGGTGTTTTGCCTATTTAAAGGGTGGTAAAAAATATTTTGTGCATTCAAAGTATAGAAAACACATTGAATGGCAGCGTTACCCAGATGTGATAAACTACGTTGGGCCGTTAATTCACCAGAATGGGAAGCCATGTTTATCCTTTACTATCGCAGGGCCATTAGTAAAGACCAGAGGTTGGCAAGGGATATCAACACATTGTGTATAAGGTTGACTGTTGTTATGGAAGAAAGGGATAACTTTGTTGATGAGCTAGATGTGTTGGTAGGTAGGTTTGTGCCTAAAAAGATGGCTAAGTTTATGAAAGAGAGACAAGACAAAGATACGCGGAACTTGATGAAGTTGCAGATCTAGGAAGGGAGATTGAATTGAGGGCTGCTAAAAAGAACATTTTTATTGAGAAGCTAAAGGGAAACATGGACTACTGAGTCTGGTCATGGCGTGTAGTAGGTTTACTTTGTTTAAGGTATGCTAAAATAAAGGGCATTTGGTCTGTGTGCGAGTGTGTTAAGTGTGCTCACATGTCGTTGTATGGATATGTGTGTGATTTGTGTTGTTTGTTCTTGTGTGCTCTAAGTTTATTGTACTATGATATCGTATGTGTCTGTATTAGATGTATGTATGATATTTTATGTAATAAATGATGATGCTTTAGTGTCACAATAGTAGTGAGTACCTGGTATGACCTTCTCTTTGTTTCTTGGTTCTTTGGTTGCCATAGTTGAGCTTGTTGCAAAGTCATCACCTGCATTGTTAAAATATGTTTTTTTCAAAAAGATTGTTAAATTATGTAAGTCTGTGTTTAGATGTGTGGTTTTGGAGCTATTCTTACCTGTGGTGTGGGTTTTAATTGCTGGCTAGATGTCTAGAATGTCATCCACTATAAACTCGCCTGCTCCTTTTTGTGTTGAGGGGGCGAAGTGGAATTAAAAGATGTGTTTCTTACCAATGATGTTCACCAATTAAGTGGGTAGCTGCCTTTGATTTGTTCCTTTGTATTTCTGTATTAGCTTTGAACAAGGATAGCCAGTAATTTTTTTACCGGCATGTGTAAAGAACATGAACTGTGCATTACCGGTTTTGTTGGTTACTGTAGCTTTGAAGTTGAACCTATTTGTTATGATGGGTTGTTATGGTTGATGTAGTTATGCTTAAAAGAAGAGATGGGGGTTTCTTAGTTGTAATTTGTTTGACGGCATACCTGTAGGTAGGCGAGTCTTGTTTTTTGTGGTCTTCACAGGTGTAAGTATAATTTTGTTATGTTGAACTCTTGCTGCATTGGCTACATGATGGGTAGTTCCAATCTTTATTTTCTCTAATAGTGGTGATTGTGACCTCATACATAAAAGGTACTCCCTGAAGCAGGAGATATTCTGCAATTAATAGATGTACTTATTGAAGTAAAGTTTTTATGTTTTTTTACAAACCTTAAAACCTGTTGGATTTTGTTGTAACAATGTATGCAGCGTTTGTCTGTTTCTAGTTTTTTCTTGTTCTGGGTCCTTAAAACGATACTTGGATATTTGAAGAGGTGGGTTTAAGCTGTATTTTTCTTTAAACCTGCATTTGATTATTGATATACGTTAGTTCTACAATGTGTGGATGTATCTAGACATTAAAAATTTTAGTTACTTAGTTTTACTTATGCCGTGTGAGTATACTCAACCTTTGGTAACCGTCGATTTATGTAGTAATGAGTTACAGGGGTGGCTGTTAGCTGTACATCTGTGTTTGTACATTATGTTGTTATTGTCACAAATAAAAGTAGCAGTATGTTATTTTGAATGATAAGACATACCTTTGTATTTTGTAACTCTACAGGAGCTGACAACAATGATGACTGGGGACTTATCTTTTCTATTTTTGCTTTGTTAATTGCTTTACAAGTTCATCCCACATTGTAATTTCAACAATGTTCCCACTGCATGAGAATAATTGCATTCGTGAGTGTTGTATAAACGACATGGGTATAAATAGGAGAATGAATTTAGGGTATAAAATTTATCTGTTAAAGAGGAGTGCTTACTCTAGGTTCTCAATATTGACTTTTCTTAGGTACTTCTGCCCTGTGTTTGCATCTCCAAAAGGTATTACATTGCTGATAGACCTTATGCATCCTAAGTAGTCTGTTAACCGTAAGCGTTAGTGGTTTCATTATATACTCGTTTCGGGAACAAAGATTTACTATGTGTTACCTATTAGCATTGGATATATCATTTTTAAATTCTCGTCTCAGTAAGGAACCTTTGATGCCATCTGGTTATATGCTATGAATTCAAATGATGTTATAGAAATTCAGACTCTTTCCCTGTCAAAATGTCAAATCGTGTGATCTTTCCAAACTTCAGACTTACATTGTTTTCCAGTGTTTGATGATACGGCTTTGTTGTTTCACAGATGAAGTTTGAGAATCTATAAACCATCCCTGGTTTGAGCAGTGGATTGAAGTAGTCTATGTTGTTGATGTCCATATTAGCTTGAATTGCATTGTTCTGTAAAGTTCATATATTTTTATTAATGTGCTAATGTTTATATTAACGTCAGTGTTTTTAATTTGGGTTTGTGTACCTGTTTGTTTATTAGAATGCAACAGAATGCCAGTGGTTTCGTGTCTAGAATACTTTTGGAAATCCATTTCTGGTATAATCTTGCCTCTACTATGCAGTTTTTGGTATAATCTTGCCTCTACTATGCAGTTTTCTAATTAACTATTTAATTAGAGCACGAAGGTAATAAAAACATTTATAAAGATGTCAGATTGAAAATACATAATTTAGGAGGTAGATAAACCTTTAGATTCTAAGAACAGGCAAACAATCTAAGCATTTTAATAGTTATTTTTGTGAGTTCCTAAATAACATAAGCATTTTAACAATGTATTTTTTTTGTTTTAACAATCTTTTTTTTCAATGGCATTTTATGATGTTACCCGCAGTTAGATATGTTATGACTTAAGAATCACTTCACTTCCATAATAAAACAAGAAAATAAGATAGGAAGAAGATAAGAAGAATAGAGAGATATTTAGAGAGAGAAATAAAGAGAGAAAAAGAGATGGTTGATTACAATGTAAGAAATACAAATGAGAACCAACACCCTCTCCACACTTGGAGAGGGGTATTTATACCACTTAATGGGGCGGCCTCTATAAGGCTTGTTGGACCATGTTATTTGTTTTCTTGGGTTGGGCTCGGAATTACTTTGGACCATAGTCTGAAACGCGTACAATATTAGATGAATTAACGAGCTCGATTCCCGTTCTAGTCTATTATAACATTTACTAAATAAAGACTGAGCTTCCATGATTAGTAGCCGAGCTTCCTTGTTTGGCTCAATATTTTGAGGCTAACAATCTCCCCCGAAGCGAGGCTTCATGCAGATTCTAAGCTTCTATGTTCACAAACATATTTTGAGGCTAACTATCTCCCCTAATGCGTGGTCTTTGAATTCCTGAGGTAAGATCTTGAATCTTGCTTCCTTAGACTTGTTGAGATTGCTTTGTCGTTGAGTTCTTGAATCTTTGGTCTTTATTATGTTGTAGGATTGTTCCTTCATGTTGTGTGATCTTTGATCTTGAGCCTTTGTCATTGTCTTTCGACTTCGTCTTTGATTTCGAGATCTCTAATATTTTCCTTGTTTGTCTTGATCGTCTTTGCCCCCTTGCGATCTTGTGTCTTGACCAACATGCTCATACTTTGCATCTTTTTGAAAGCTCTCTAATAATCTCCCCTGAAGCTTGGTTTTTGAGGAGTTATCTTTAATATCAGAGTTTGCAGAAGTCTTTGTCTTTAATTCTTGAGCTTTCTTGATTCTTAAATCTTGATGCTTATAGTATGTCTTTGTAGTTTGAGCATGAGCATGTGGTAATGAATCCGACTTCAGCTGGAATGGGATACCGCCACCACCGTATAACCTGCAAGTTTACGTTAGTGATAATCAACAGATATGGACGAGAGTGTCTTTGTCACTTCGTCGAATAAGGTTGCAATAACCACGGTTCCCCGTTAATCAGTATAAATACTGCCTGTGATCAGATAGAATTCAAATGAATCTTCTTGACAGGGTTTCGCAGCTGCACTAGCCGTTCTCGTTACCGGAGCGTCTCAAAGCAGACAACACGGTAAGAGTGAATCAGATAGTTACTATCTTTCTGATTAAACCGTCAATTCATTTACTGGAACAAGTTTGATTCACATAGAATCGCACCATCGTTTCTTTCCAGTTGACACAAGTTTGATTCATATAGAATCGCACAAGTCACCTACCAAGAGCTTGTTTGATGTTGGCTCAAGCAGGATTTCCATCTTCACTGTGAATACTTAAGTATCACTCGGATGTTCTGGAAAAATCACAAGGATAATGCGTAGGACTCTTGTTAACAGCTTGTGAACTTATTGGTGTTCAACAAGTGTTTGTCATGGAATGTGTCCTAATGAGATTTATTTATTGATCTCTTGGCTCTAGACTCGATTAGTGCGTTTTGGTTTTAGTACTCGGAGGCTGGAGCAGACTGCCACCTATTCAATATCAACTAACTCGGAGTGAGAAAGTCAATAGAAGTCGTGTGTATCTCTGTGACAAATGAGACAAGTTTCTGTTGAGAGAAACTCGAATGGCTGGGGAGGGTTGTGCATTGCATCACTGGGTCCATGATGTCATTCTTCAATATCAGAATTCATCTTTGTGAAAACCGATAGATTATGTATTGACCCGGTTTCTGCCTAAATGTTTGTGGAGGGCTGCTTTCTTTTGACCCTTTATCCATACATTTCTTTTTCATTCTTCAACCCCTTCAATGCTTACCAAGACGTCATTACTAACACCTTGTTGTGATTGTTCTAGTGTTAGCTCAATCTTAGTCGGCATTATTCCCTTATACTCATTCATTTCCAATCATACCTAAGGACTGCTATTTCTAACTATGGAGTGTCCTTGGGTAGATCCCTCCGGTTCTGGTTGGATCATTGGACAAATACCTAACCTAACCACCTTATGACTTTAGAATCATTGTGAATTAAGATGTTGTTGGGTATGAGATCATAACCATTAAACCTTTTTCCATAGAGTAAAAAGCACTATGAGTTGTTTAGATCACTTATTATTTTCAAGATCACATTTTAATTACATTTCTCCCCTTATTTTAAATACTAATTCATTTAGTCTTTGAAATACCAGTGATTAAAATTTGTCATGAAAATTCTGTGGATAAAATTTTTATACTTTGCATGAATTATATGGAACATTAACTTGCTCCCCCTCAATTTTACATATGTTTGACACCAAAAAAAATGATACCAAGTTGTAAAATGAATATAAAATTAAGGGTTAGCATTGTTGAGCACACAATTTTAAGAGATTATGAATTGTCATTGAAGAATTCTTAAAAAATTGTGCTCAACCACTAAATCATCTTATAACATAGAATCTATTGATTACTCTTTATTAATACAGATTTGTTATTAAGAGATTTTCTATAACGTTTTGAATACATAAAATGTCACGTTATGATGTATCCAAAATCATTAAAGTTTGTTTTTCAAAAAACTCCCCCTCAAACATTGACTCATTTTGAAAATGACACCCAATGTAAAAGAATTGTCTTGTAAAACTTTATGAGGGATGGAGTGTTGAACACACAAATTTGAAAGATTATGAATTGTCATTGAGAAATTCTTGAAAAATTGTGTTCAACATTTTGAAAAACATCATGTTAGATGACTTCTCTTCTAATGCTAAGGATAAGCGCACTGAAACATACACTATCCTTTGTCGTTCGGGTCTGAGTTACAATTTGAGAGCAATTACAAGTCATAAAGAAAAATTAGAAATGACATGTTTTGAAAGCATTTGTAACTCTTGCTCGAACTTCATTTACACGCCAGTGTCGATGTTAATCAACATTTCTAGGTACGTAAATGTTATCAATTCCAAGAGACATGTCGAGAAGATTCTTTTTTGGAAATTTTTTGATTTTCTGTTTTTGTATTTTCTTTTTCAAATTTTATATTTTTGTATTTGTTTTTATATGTTTTATATTTTTGAATTTTGCTTTTCTGAAAAATATTTACAAGTCGATGTTTGATGAAATATCAAGCAGATTGATTTGTCAGAACCTCCAGTTCTGCTGGAGTCAAACATTGCATACCAATTCGTCTGACAAGATACTGAAACCTATCTTCGGGTAAGGCTTTAGTAAACATGTCAACTAATTGGTATTCAGTTTTGACAAAATACAATTCAATTATACCGTTTTCAACCTATTCCTTGATAAAATGATATCGAGTATGGATGTGCTTGGTACGGGAGTGATGCACGGGGTTGCATGAAATTGCTATGGCTAACTAAGAGTCGCAATACAATGGTATTTTGTTGGAGTTGAAGCCATAATCCTTAAGCTGTGTTGTGGAGATTAAAGAATCGTTGTAAGCTCAGATTGTTTAGATCTATATCTAGGATGAATAACAATGATAATAAAATGCAGCGGAATAAGAATAAATCAATGTTACTCTAACAAGGTTTTCATCATTATCTTCACTATAACAATTACTCCAAGCCCCAATTCTACTTTGATCAATAGTAGAACAGTTACACTCTAACATGATCAATGAAACATTAACCTTGGGGCTACACCACACAAACTAGACGTCTACAGCTTTCTGGATACACACACACATGTTTTTCTGGATTCTAAACTACACGACCTAATGTCTCTTTATATAGTAGAGATCATCTAGGTTTATAAAGGATAAGAACAAATATAATTAGGAAACAAATAATATCTTCCTAACTTTTATCTTTATCTTCTATATCTTTTATCTTCTTAAGGAGATCTTTTAGAATCTTCAAAATCTTCCATCTTTTGAAGAATTCCAGCTTTGCGTTTAAGTCCTTCTTGTTTCATTCTTTTATTTATTTTGTCTCATCAAATCAATAATTCCCAACAATCTTCCCCTATTTGATGATGACAAAACAAACAAAGTCGTGTACGAACTTCATCATAAAGCCAAAGCTTCCCCTGAAGTTGAGATGTAATCATCTCCCTGAATGAAACAAAACTTCCCCTTAAGTAGATTTCCTTTGTACCATGCCACACCAAGGATCTATAAGTTGCAACCTGTTAATATTTCTTCCCCTTTTTGTCATAATCCAATAGGGGACATATGAATATAAGCAACTTTGATCTTGACCACTACAAACCAATATCACACTTCTAATCCAAGCCTTCTAACTCCTCAAATTACCCACCATTAAGCACAATAAGAAAAATGAACTTGAGTAGTAGAAACTCACACTAGCAGTAGTAATAATGACTAGCAGTAGAAAAAACCTTCACCTTAATGATGCATGTAAATGGTTAAATATTTTAACAATAATCTTCCCCTGAAACCCATATGTTAACCATTTCTTGAATCTTCAATTCTGTAGGCTCTATGTAATGATTACTGATGAAGAAAACTAAGTATTACCAATTTGATGCTGAAGTAGAACAACCCAAACTTGTGTCTTATATCTTGTACCATCTACGTGACATCAAACTCATAAATAAATATGTGAAATATAAGTAGATCGTAACCTCTTGACAAAATCCTCATCTTCTATGAGACACTGAGCACAACAACGTAACTCCTTATAGTGATAGCAAATGTGATCATTGAGCACCATAAGTTTGTAAATCACACACCTTTGCTAGATATGTCAAGTCTTTGTCACATCGTTTCTAGGCACGAACACGTTATCTTTAAATTGTAACACCCACTTTAAGATATGACAAGAACAAAAACCTGTGAAAATCCACTTCATCGTCAAATAGGTGATAAATAATCGTCTTTGTAATCAATTGTTTCAAATAATCCCAAAAATGAGCCTTTTAAACGTTTAAGAACATTTAGAATCAATCCCAATCTGTTAGCTTCCCCTTAAACCAATCAGTAGCAACCAACATGTTTCCTCATCCACATTACTTGAGCACGAGTTGCAGATAACGCCACGTACTCCGCCTCTGCTGATGACATTGTAGTGCAATCTTGCTTCTTTGACATCCAGCTGAATAACTTATCACCTAGGAACTGTATTCCTCCAAAAGTACTTTTGTAAGTATCAAGACATCCGACATGGTCGACATCTGAAAAAGCTCTTAGTTAAAAGCCAGAATCCTTCGGATACCAGAGTCCCATGTTAATGGTAGCCCTTAAGTATCGAAAGATCCTTTTAACCTCTTTGATGTGTTTTTCAGTCGGCCTTGCTTGATACCTTGCACAATAACATGAGTGACCTGATTTTACTAAGGTAGTCAGTTTGGTCTATGAGTTTTCCACTCAAGTCTGCATCCAGTTTAGGTTTGGTAGCCATTAGTGTACCAATGGTATCACATTTTTCATACCATGTTTTTTAAGAATTTCTAAAGCGTACTTGGCCTGATTGATAAAGATACCTCTTGGGGATTGGTAGATTTGAAGTCCTAAAAAGATTTTCATTTCCCCTATTAAGGAAATCTCAAATCTACTGTGCATTAAATTTTCAAATCTTTTAGAAAATTTAGGGTTTGTAGACCCAAAAATAATGTCATCGACGTAAATTTACACAAGTAAAATGTCCTCCCCGTATCTTATCGTGAATAGAGTAGGATCAATGGTACCTTTAGTAAAACCTTTGGACATCAAGAAATTTGAGAGTTCATCATATCAGGCTCTCGGAGCTTGTTTTAATCCATATAGAGCTTTCCTTAAACTGTAAACTTTTTCTGGATGATCAGGATTAACGAACCCATCTGGTTATGAAACATAAACCTCCTCCTTCAGTGGACCATTAAGAAAATCCATTTTCACGTCCATCTGATAAATTGGAAAAGACTTGTGTGTAGCGTAGGCGACGAAAATCTGAACAACTTTGAAGCGAGCAACTGGAACAAATGATTCTTCAAAATCAATACCCTCTTCCTGAGCATATCCCTTAGCTACAAGTCGTGCCTTATTTCAAATTACAGTTTGGTCTTCATCCTTTTTGTTCTTCCATAACCACTTTAGCTTGATTACGTTCTTGCCAAAGGGTTTGTCAACGATTTCCCAGACTTGTAGTCTGTCAAACTGATGAAGCTCTTCCTGCATTGCCTCTATCCATGCAGAATCAGTCATTGCTTCCTTAATGGTTTTCGGTTCAACAGTACTCACGGTGAGCGCGAACATACACATTTCAGGATCTGTTGCAAGTTGTTGTCTTGTTTGCACTAGCTTGGATGAATTTCCACGAACTTATTCTAGCGGGTGATCTTTTGTCCATCGATATTCGGAATCGTGTGGTTGATAGAAGGTATGCATATTTGAATTATCAGTATTGTGTGAGGAAGACTCAGCAACTTCTCATACCGGTGTACAGAAAGGATTGATAAATTCATCTTGTTAGAATTGTGTATATGCTGCTTGATTATCGTTGTTTTCCTCAGCATTAACATTTGTTGGAGTTGTTGGTTCTGTTGAAGATTGAATATTCGTTGTAGGTGGTGTGTCTTGTTGTTTAGAATTGTCTGTAGGACAAGAAGACTTGTTGACACTTGAATTACCTACATTGGAAAATTCATCGTACAAAGGACCGAAAAGAAGATCCAACTCTAGTTGTGATGGAACTGTTGTATCTGCTGAAGGAGAAACATTTAGTAGTTAGGGCGCAGGGCCAGAGTTGTCATAATATGACGCCTTTTGTCGTTGGGGAACGAGGCCTAAAGTGTTATTATCAACAGACGTCTCAGACATCTCTTTGATTTCATTAAATCTAAGATGTATGGATTCAACTATCAATCTGGTTCTCTTGTTGTAAACATGATATCCTATAAACTGAGTGAAGTATCTCACCAGAATGCACGGATCCCCTTTTTCTTTCATCTTATCTAAATTTTCACCATCTCTGGTTAGGTAACAAGTGCAACCAAAAATGTGAAGGTGTTTAATTGAAGGTTTCCTATCATTGATGATGTGATATGCCATTTTGTCATGTGTTGGGATGATGATAGATCTATTTTGAGTATAACATGCGGTTGCAATTGCTTCAGCCCAAAAGAACAAAGGAAGTTTAGAAGCTAAGAGCATCGTACGAGCAGCCTCAATGAGAGTACGGTTTTGTCTTTCGACAACGCCGTTTTGTTCAAGTGTTCGAGGAGTAGAAACTTGATGCTCAACTACTTCTTCTTTGAAGAATTGTTAGGAACATGAAAGTGTTGGTCATTTCCATAGATAAATTTCGGTAGCTCGTTAAGTAATTTTTGGAAACTTACATAGTTAATTAGCTAAAGGCCCATGGATAAATCCATGCAAGCCCAAGCCCACGAATCATTGTAAGGTATATATACACCTCTCCATGCCTTGGAGAGGTGGTTGGTTGTTCATTTTTCACACATAATACATTTTCCATCTTATATTTACTTTCTCTCTCTAAGTGTTCATCCAACCCTTTCTCTCACTAAAACAACCTCTTTCCCTCTCATCAAGTATGTTATTAGATTAGTCTACAATTGGTATCAAGAGCCATGGAGTGGTGTGTTTAGTTTTTTTGTTTATTTTTTGGTTCGTGTGTTTCTTGCAAAAATCGTCTTTTTTTTCTTAATTTTTTTCTTTGTGTTCGAAGCTATTGTATACACTAAAGGATCATTTACATAGGTAAATTTGATCTAGTATCCTTGGATATATGTGTACAAGCTTAGAATCAAGAAAAACATCATTTGTGTTCATCTTTTGTGTTCGAAAACCTTTACAAAGAACAATATCTTGATTTTAAAATTTTCAACTTAAAAACCTTAAAGTTTCCATTTTTCTTGTTCCTATAGGGTTAGTAACATTAGTTGTGCAAGAATTTTTGCAAAACAACCATCAAAAAGGTGTCTTTTGTGTTTTAAAATTTTGAGTTTCGTGTTTGTTGGAACCGAACTGTCACACCCCGCCAAGGCGGAAACACGAGGCGTAACGAGAAAGGATATCATCACAACACAATGGCGTCTATACAGAGAATTCTATATGAAATAAATAAGTAAAGAATAGACCCAAAGTGTCATAACAATACCCATAAAACTAATCAAAATCCAAAAGGCGTCTTTATTGATGAAACGAAAGTTCTCGCCAACATAAAGACATGCAACAATTATCCATAATTCAAACAATGCAAAATTCAAGACAATAAAGCAATAAACTCCATAACATCCTATGGTCTCTTTCTAGCCACTTCTCTCTATCTTATTCACATGGTGCTCACCTGAAAAATGATGCTTAAACGTCAACATAAAGTTGGTGAGAGTCATAGGTTTAAGACACGCAAAACAAACCCTTAAATCCAATCACTATGATAAATAAAACATAACATAGCAGGACATACAACGTACTATCATACAAGCTAACATGCAATCACATCAATCCGCATTGAGACGTTCACGCTCAATCATCAAAACAAGGAACGGAAACGTGTCCCACGATCCAACAACAATCACGATCACGCTCACTATCAACAATCCACAGCAATGAGACGATCACGCTCACTACTAACAATCCACAATGTCTTGAGACGGTCATACAAACAAAGGAACAGAACGTGTCCCACAATCCATATCACAATAACAAGTAGCACATAACATACAATAGTCACATATAGTCCATGCCTCATTTAAAACACATTATCACAGTAACTAAAATATTTAATACTCATAGCATCATTTTCACCCCAAGAAAACATAAGAAAAAAAGGGACTATGAAACTCACCTGATGCCTTAGCAAATCCCAAATCCTTTGCACAAAACTATTCAACAAAACACACTCGTGTTACACGCTACTAAGCCAAAAGCTTAAGCGCATGTAACAATTATATGATGGATGTCTAAGGTGTTTATTTACACCCCGACACCATGCCCAACATTTACCAATTCGTTAACAAGTTTCACTAGTTAGTCACAATTAGCTCAAAAGTGCAGAACTTTAACGTGACTTAACGTACTCAAAACTCCTACTTACTGACCTCTATAATTCATACCAAAAATCACATATGTTTATTTATGAGTATATTAACTACCTCATAATTCCCAAGAACCATTTACATGCACAAGTACTCCTAGAAAAATCAAACTTCAAAACATTCCCAATTCGGGTCTTATTGCACACCAAAAAGTTTGGACTTATTAACCACACTTAGACATAAAATTAGAAGCTATACATTTAGGGTTTCTTCATACCCATATGGGACTTAACTACAATAGAAGGGATAATCTTAATTCGAATTTTAAGTGGGGGTTTTACACCTCGTAATCTGACCTAAATCGGACCCGTATTTACGGATTTGACAACTTTTCTCGTAACCAACATTGGAATGACTTCCCGACCTTAAAAACTTGCGAGGCAGGATGTTTTGGAAACTAGACTCTCTGAGCTACATCAAAGACACCAGAAACTTGACAAAAGCTATTACCATCATCGCGATAACAGCCGAACAACACAGACCTAAATTCTGCCCTAATCTAAATCATGTTCTAACGCGATCTAAACCCTAACACTCGCATCAAACTAACCCTAATCAAACCCTAATCATTATGACATAATTATAACTCATTAGTAATAGATTTAATGAAACCCTAATTATCCACCATATTAATTATTACACGATTAAAGATTAGTAATTAACAAAAGATTACTTAAAACATACCTAAACCTCGAATTCTCTTCACAAGAACAAACCCTAAATTTTTTTTCTTGTTTTTCTTCTTGGAGGACCGGCCGAATACTTCAAAGGGGGGAAGGAATTTCGTTTATAGGGTTCTTTTATCATATATATATTGTAAATAATTTCCTAATTAGAGTTTTAATAAGATTGGGCTTCTATTTTCCTTTTTTTTCTTTTCTTTCTTTTTTTCTCCTTTTTGGCCGAACTAAACACATACATTTATATTTTTATTATTATTATTATTATTAATTATATCATTATTTACATTACTTTAATTTTCTACAAAAACCTATGTCAATTTGGTAAACCTTTTTACATAAACGCAATTTACTAACTTTCTAAAAATAACTTTTCATCTCACCAACTCACTTTCTATTTTTAGAAAGTCCACTAAAAACCCTTATATTTAACCAAACTCATTTCCTTCTCATAGGTCATACTTCCTATATCAATTCAACGCTTACACGTCCACATATTAATCGCGCAACACTCTCACAAATACCACTCATTTCCATTATCATTGTACGTGAATAAAAATGGAAATTCTCAACATAAACTTCATACTTGATCACAAATGAGATGAACACGCAACTTAAGTTGATCACTAACACACAAATATAGCCACATAAAGCACAAAATAAGTACACACACAAATACTTAGCCATTTCCTATGATATGACCAACCTGCTCAAATCATGGGTGTCACAGTATCCCCTCCTTTAGGAAATCTCGTCCCGAGATTTAACTAGCCGATTCATCAGCACTATCAACAAACAACTGAGGATACTTAGACTTCATATAACCTTCGCGCTCCCAAGTAAACTCAGGTCCATGCTTAAAATTCCAACGAACTTTCACAAGCGATATCCTACTACGTTTTAAACTCTTAACTTCACGGTCTATAATCTCTACAGGTTCCTCAACATAACAAAGAGTTTTGTCAACCTTAATCTCGTCCAATGGCACATGAAAACTAGCATCCGCCAAACTCCTCTTTAGGTTTGACACATGAAACATGTCGTGTACTCCACTCAATTCTTCAGGCAATCTCAACCAATAAGCTACAGGAGTGATTCTTTCAAGAATTTTAAATGGTTCTACATATCTCGGTGCTAACTTACCCTTCTTTTCAAAACAAACTACGCGCTTCCAAGACATCACCTTTACAATACACGATCTCTCGCCTCAAACTCTAACGGCTTATGCCCATAATCAACATAGCTCTTTTGACGGTCTCTCGCCGCTTTAGGATTTTTCCTTTACCAACACTACCTTATTAGTCGTTTCTGGTACTAACTCAAGTCCAGTCAAACTACTCTCCCAATCTTTGCCCATAGAACAGGCGACCTACATCTCCTTCCATACAAAGCTTCAAACGGAGCACACCGAATGCTCAAATGTTAACAACTACCAAAATCGATAACACATGCCCTCATTATATCTTCCAAAGTCTGACTCATACGTTCACTTTGTCCATCCGCTTGAGGATGTTAAGTAGTACTCAAATCCAATCGCATCTCAAACACCTTCTATAACGTCTGCCAAAACCACAATGTAAATCATCCATCTCAATCTGAGTTAATTGTAACCAGAATTCCATTCCTTGCTATTGTCTCATCAATATAAATCCTTGCCAACTTTACATCTTAAAATCTTCTTGTATAGCTAGAAGATGAGCCAACTTGGTCAGTCTATCGACCATCACCCAAATCACATTGTACTCACTGCTTTGACTTTGGAAATTTAGTGATAAAATCCATGATGATTCTATCTCATTTTTACTCAAGTATCTCGGGCTGTTGCAGCAAGTTAAAAGTCTTTGACATTGCATCCTTCACCTCTTAAACAAATCCGACAATTGCTAACAAGGGTAGCATTATCCTTCTCTATTCATGGCCACCAATACATGTCTCCAAGGTTATAGTACGTCTTATCCGCTCCTGGATGTACCAAGTACCTTGATGCATGGGCCTCATCCATTTCACTTCCTACCAATGGAACCTAAATACGATCCATAAAGTACAACTCTCGTCCTCCTTCCTTTCCATATGTCAATCTAACCCATGAAGCCTTTCTGCGAGTACGTTCTCTTGCTTGAACGCCTCACTTTGGGCTGCCAATATCATTCCTCTTACTCCATACTGAATGGTCATAGCCATCGCTCGAACACGTCTAGGTTTCACTCGTTCCTTCCTACTTAACGCATCAGTCACCACATTTGATTTATCAAAGCGTCACACAAATCATTCTTCAAGGTCTGGAAAGCCTCTTCTCGTTCCGCGCCCTACTCATACTTTTGATTCCTCTCAGTTAGGGAAGTAAGGGGTTTAACAAACGTAGGTAAGTAACCTGCCAATCCTAAGAATAATCATATCTCAGATGGTGTCGTAGGTACTTCCTAATTCTTCGCTGCCTCACACTAGTAACCTTAGCATACAACTTCTCCTTCCTCAGTACTTCTAACACTAACTTCAAATGAACTCCATGCTTCTCTTCTTAACAAACGACACTGGTGCTCCCCACGGAAAATGACTAGGTCGTATGAAACCTTTGTCTTGCAACTCTTGAAGTTGTTCAGACAATTCTTGCATTTCCGAGGGTGCTAGACGATATGGAGACTTCGCGACTGGCGTCGCTCCAGGAACTAAATCTATACGGAACTCAACTTGTCGTTGCGGTGGTCATCAACAAATCTTTCGGAAACACATCAATAAATCTCGTACGACAGAACTATCACTCAATTTCGGTTCATCTACCTTTGTGTTCATTAAGGTTTTCACGACTCCTTGAGTACGTTCACCATGAACCCGAAGCATCTCATCACCTTCCAACGGTATCCTAACCACCTTCTCATGACATACTATCACAAACCTCCTCTTGGACAACCGGTCCATTCCCACAATCACATCAAAGCTTCCACGACTCAACGGTATCAACGAACTCCAAGGGTTACGAACAATCGAATAGGATAACAAACGAATATCGAGTCAAAGGCTAGAATGCATATAGGAGATTCCACATATGCAAGTAGACGTGGATCAAATGACATAAGAATCCTTTGAAAGAAAGGATACGTATATGCACCGAGTGAAAACGCAACGAAAGAAAACCAACAAGCGTACCACGACAAATGAACACATAAAAAAATCAATACTAAAGACAGAAATTCTTATACCAATTATCGACTTTACTCGAAAGACCAATTTAAATAATGTTTTTATAAAAATCAATTTAAATTAAGAAAGTCACTTTAAGTATAAAAATCATTTTAAATAATAATGAAATTGTCTTAAATGTAATCTTTGAAAAATTTATTCTGGTTGTCATAAAAATCTAGAGATGGTTATCTAATGGTGTATCGTACCTTACCACTATGAATCACTTTAAACCAGCTTTTTATAATAAAATAAAATTTATTTAACCACTCAACAATTTTCATATCCTATTTGTATAGACCATTTAAACATATACTATTTACAAAGAGCATTTTAAACACAGTTTTTTTTCTCAAACACTAACACAATACTTCAAAAGGACTTTTATAATTAGACATCAATTATGAAATATGTTACTCAAACAAAAGACACCATAATACCAAAAGAGATCGTAAAACACCGTACAGACTCTAACACAATTCTATTGTTTGAAAACGAAAGAAAATATCAGGAACCATATACTCAAAATAAAATCAAACGAACTCGTACAAGAAAACTCATGCAAGATGATACGCACCCAAAAGAAAACGTAAGGTCTTATCCAAAATAACGATCAAGAGAGCAAACCTAAAAGCATCGACACTAACACTTCGCCAACGGGTTACGAAAACCAAGGGATATACAACCAAGGGAGTAATAATCCACACTAATATGTTAGGAACAATTAGTGCTTAAAAGAAACGTTTGATACTCATACGAGTAATCAATGCAACGAAAGAACTAACAAAACGCGCCTATAATCGAAAGAGCAGATTCCGAACAACCAATATACATCGAGACGTCGAATAGGAAAAAAATAGGGTATCCTTACTAACAAAGTACGATGAAGGGATGCTAAGCTTAGACTTAGGAAATCCGAACAAACAACCGAGCAAACGAGCAACCTCTATAATAGCAATACTAGGTATCCACAAATACTAGATAGAAGGGAAACTTACTATCTCTACAACTCAACTTAACATATCCTCCAATTAGGGTAAGAGAATAATTCTTTACCCATACCACCATCCTTATCATGAATACTCATATCAATAAAAAAAACATATTACACTACCATCTTACAACCAAACACAAATAAATGCAATCATGGTCACAAGTCTACGTGTGTGATGCCTTTATAATTATGTTGGCCACCATAATTATAAGTGCCTCCTTTCACACGTGTACTTACTTCCAAGATTACCCATATCAATCATAATTCACATATAAGCACATATACCACATTGCACATCTTAAACCACTCCAACTTAACACATAAAGGATGCTCCATTACATAACTACTTACTTATATCAAAATAAAACCGAAACGACATAAAGGAACGAAAATCTTGCAACAATTCCCAAAATACAAAATATATAAGCTATGCAAAAATAGAGGGGAAGCATAGCAGTTATAGCATTAAACACTTAAGCCCTAAATGCATCTACATGAAGGACCCCTAGGTTATAGTCTAGGCTCAACCACCTACTTCTCTATAACCAAAGGCTCTGATACCAATCTGTCACACCCCGCCAAGGCGGAAACACGAGGCGTAACGAGAAAGGATATCATCACAACACAATGGTGTCAACAATAGAGAACCACTATATGCATAACTAGAAATAAAAGATATAATGTGTCATGACAATACCAAAAACAAAAGAACGACATCTTTTATTAATGAAAGGGGGTCTCATTAATACAAAGACAATGTCTCACAAACCTAATAAAATATTCAAGAAATTCATGCAAACAAAGTACGAAACGAAATCAAATGGGATCTTCTAATGCAGCCTAATAGTCTCTCTAGCCACTTTTATTAACTTCAGAACCTTCATAACGCTCACCTGAAAATGATGCTTAAACGTCAACACAATGGTTGGTGAGAGTCATAGGTTTTACGACACCAATACAGGTTTAAAATAAATTACTGTGATTATAAAAACAAAACAAAGCATGGCAGGACAATTAAGCTGGCTATTATACACGCTAACATGCATTCAACAACAATCACATTGGGACGGAACGTGTCCCCCGATCCAAACCACAAAACAATGAGGTAGGCGTACCTCGCCGCTCCACTAATAGTCATGGAGAGGAATGATATTCCAAATTCCAGACTCTTGGTACCGAATCCACACAATATCACAAGGAGTTGATCACCTCCAAGGATCTTACCCACAAAGTAGGCGAAACCAATAACGGGTAGGAACGTTACCCACGATCCAAATCAAATAACACTTAGCACATAATATATAATAGCTACATAAAAGTCCATGCGTCAATCAAACCATATAATCACAGCAATTAAAACATTTCAAAACATATTTTGCATCATTTCCATCCCAAGAAAACATAGTAAAAATGGGACTATGAAACTCACCTGATGCTTTGCAGCTTCCACAAACACTAGCACAAATCTAATCAATCAAAACAAACACGTGTTACACGCTACTAAGCCAAAAGCTTAAGCACATGTAACAATCATATGATGGATGTCTAAGGTGTTTAATTACCCTCATGGGTCACCCCGACCCCATGCCCGTCATTAACCAATTCGTTTACACATTATTTCAAAGTCTTACAATTTACCCGAAAACGCAGAATTTTGACCTCACTTTACCATTTTCTAAACCATACCTACTGAGCTTTATAAATTTTACCAAAAATCACAGGTTAAGTACCATGAGTCTACTAACTCCATGATTTTTCCACTAATTTATTTCCCTTCTTAAGTGTCCCAAATAAAATCAAACTTTTAACTACTCAGTTTCGGATCTGATCGCACACTAAAAAGTTTGGACCTAAAAACCATACTTAGACTCCAAATCAGAAGCTCTCCTTTGGGGGATTTTTAATAGACACATAGAACTAAACTCCTGTAGATTGGATAATCCTAATTCAAATTTTAAGTGGGGGTTTTACACCTCGTAATCTGACCTAAATCTGACCCGTATTTACTGCTTTGACAACTTTTCTTGCAACCAACGTTTGAATGACTTCCCGACCTTAAAAACTTGCGAGGCCGGATGTTCTGGAAACTAGACTCTCTGAGCTACATCATAGACACCAAAAACTTCACAAAAGCTATTACCATCATCGAGATAACAGCCGAACAACACATACCTAAATTCTGCCCTAATCTAAATCATGTTCTAACGTGATCTAAACCCTAACACTCGCATCAAACTAACCATAATCAAACCCTAATCATTATGACATACTTATAACTCATTAATTATAGATTTAATGAAACCCTAATTATCCACCATATTAATTAGGGGCATTTACATCTATATCCTTACAAAAGTTAAATATTACATCAATATCCTTCTTAATTTTGTAATTACGTCATTATCCTTCATTAACTTTTATAATTACATCAATATCATTTCCAAACTTTTATAATTACATCAATATCCTTCTCATACTTTTGAAATTACATCAATATCCTTCCTAAAAATTTAAATTTTCATATACATCAAAAAATCAACATGTTTACTCATCAATTGAGGCCAAATATGCATATGAACAAATAAATATATATGAGCAATATTTTTTCATGTTTATATCCAAACTTTTATAATTATATCAACACGTTTTTTTGTCGCTCGATGCCAAAATGTATATATGAATAATATGATCATGATCAATATAAGAGATACATAATAATTTCATAATCTAAAATCAATATAATTATGATTTAATTGATTTTTGGACATATATATCCTTCTTAAAAGTATGAGAAGGATATTGATGTAATTAAATTTTTTTGGTAAGGACGTTGATGTAATTAAAAAATTAAGAAGGATATTTATGTAATATCAACTTTTGAGAAGGATATAAATGTAAATTTCCCTATTAATTATTACATGATTAAAGATTAGTAATTAACAAAAGATTAATTAAGACATATCTAAACCTCGAATTCTCTTCACAAGAACAAACCCTAAATTTTTTTTCTTCTTTTTCTTCTTGGAGGATCGGCCGAATACTTAAAAGGGGGGAGGAATTTCGTTTTTAGGGTTCTTTTATCATATATATATATTGTAAATAATTTTCTAATTAGAGTTTTAATAGGACTGGACCTTTATTTTCCTTTTTTTTCCTTTTCTTTCTTTTTTTCTTATTTTTGGCCGAACTAAACACATACATTTATATTTTTTATATATTTTTTTATTATTATTATTAATTATATCATTATTTACATTACTTTAATTTTCTACAAAAACCTATGTCAATTTGGTAAACCTTTTTACATAAACGCAATTTACTAACTTTCTAAAAATAACTTTTCATTTCACCAACTCACTTTATATTTTTAGAAAGTCCACTAAAACCCTTATATTTAGCCAAACTCATTTCCTTCTCATAGGTCATACTTCCTATATCAATTCAACGCTTAGACATCCACATATTAACCGCACAACACTCTCACAAATACCACTCATTTCCATTATCAATGTACGTGAATAAAAATGGAAATTCTCAACATAAACTTCATACTTGATCATAAATGAGATGAACACACATCTCAAGTTGATCACTAACACACAAATATAGCCACATAAAGCACAAAATAAGTACACACACAAATACTTAGCCATTTCCTATTATATGACCAACCTGCTCAAATCACGGGTGTCACATCTTGTAACAAATTGGTGGAAGGGATATATTAGTTTGAAGTTGTTGTGTTGAGGCTATCATTGGTGGAAGGGATTTAGGATAGAAAAAGGGTGTTGTAGATATTGTGGATGAATTTTGTGTAAAGATTTGGTAAAAATACCTTGCTGCCCAAAATTAGTAAGGGAATTAAAGGGTCGTTAAAATTATTATGAGAAGTTAAAACCTTAAAAATATGTTTGTCTATCTTAATACCTTCACGTGGATATAAAATTCGCTAAATCAGACTTAAAACGAGTAAGATATGACCAAATGAAGTTCCGCTAAAAACTTGTGTTTTTTCCAGCTCAAAACGGTTTCGGACACATTCTGTCCAGATTTTAAATTTGTGTTTTAACCCATTTTGGGTCCGAGTTTGGAAAAATTTATAAAAGAAAACTTCTAGAACATGATTTTTCCTTGAAACGTAGCTTTCGGTCAAACCATGAATCCTTATAATGAAGGAGATACGCCCTTCCAAAGTCGGACTAAAATCTAGAAATTTTACTAAGTCAAAGTGAGCTGATTGGATAATAAAAGTAGGTTTTCGGGCGTTTTCGAGTCTGTTTGAGTGATAAAATACTTAACGAATATTGTAGTAACACCTATATATTTTCTATATACGTTAAAAACTTTCAAAAACGTTATTTAGTAAGCGTTAGATAATTTATTAGAGTTGATAACTTATCAAATGTCGTAATATATATAAGGATGGATTAAATGGAAAACTTAACGTAAACGTTGTTTTTACTTATAGACTAACACTCAAACATGTGCGGGTGATATTAACTTTCTAAAAATTGCATATGCATCATTTTACTATTATTGGCTTGCATCTAAATCGCATCATTTATTTTGGTCGCGTTTAGGATTTTCGTGCTCGTACTTCATTTCGTTGATTATTTCTTGACTCATCGCTTTGCTTAAGGTGAGTTTATAGCCTCACTTTTACTCGTTTTTACAAATACTTTACAAATCTCATGGTGAGATACATTGCTTGTTTTTACGTTGGACGCAAGTAATTTACCTTACTTTTTACATGATTATGGATTTGCCTAAGTACCGTTAAACAACTAATTGCCCACTATCATGAACCGTTAATTATGGGTTGTAAGCACGAGTGTTATAAATAGATCTATTGGGATTGACATCCTCGTCCGGGTATTGGTGATTCTTATTAGTATCGGAGGTTCTGATCAAACAAACGTATACCATGTCAGTATATTAGGTGCCTTCTGGTAGGCCACCTACTCCAGCACTATATTTTTACATTAAATTGCATACGTACGTCATAGCTTTAGTGTCATGAGCTTAGTACAATCGTAATTACTTTTGTGATATTGTATGTGTTACAATTGTCATACATTATAAATCTTGCGGTCCATACTTAATGCTTTACTTAAACCTATGAACTCACCAACATTATTATTGACATTTTTAAGCATGTATCCTCAGGTTCTTAACTCGTTGGGACATTTAAAGTGCTAATTGGATTCTTCATGCATACGGCTTCTTTTTTATTAGAAACATATTATTAATACCTTTTTTCATTTTAAAAACTTATCATTTGCTTTCGCTATCAACTTTGAATATTGTGAATTATTGTAAAACTTTATTTATTTAATTTAATGCAATGTGGTATTATTTTTAAAACGTCCATATAGTGGTCATTCTCTTTTACATTATGCTTGTGATGTTATGACGTCACGCCCCCGGTTACCTATTTCGCTGCGACGCATTTTGGGGTGTGACAGATTGGTATCAGATCCAAGGTTATAGAGAACTAGTTTGCATATTAGGCCTAGACTATAACCGTTACATAATCACTATATAATTTCCCCTTGCCCATACGTGCATTTACTTTTGCCTTATATGTGCGGTTACTATTGCTTATACTTTACTTTATTTTGCCTTGAGTTCATTTTTGCCTTGAGTTTACGTTTGCCTTGTGTTTATATTTTCTTTACGTAGATTTTCCCATTTGTTTTATATAAATGTTATTTATATAAATACTAGAACTTTTCTAAGACATTGTGTGTGGCACAATGGTCTCTAAACCTTTCCTAAGACATCATGAGTGATACGATGGTCTTTAAAACTTTTTCATGACTTTACATATTACCATTTCATAAAACATTGAAATTTTTCACAGTCTGTCGACCCTACTGATTATCTTACTATCTGTATCTGAAAACGAGTTTCAACGCCCGCCCTATACTTTTGAAACACCTACGTCATCTCGTGACCCATCGCCTAGAAACATGCCTATTAATCCAAACATGACTTTAACCTGTCACCGCGTAACATTCCTTTTTTGGAAACACGACTTTTAGAACCCGACTTATTTTATTTATTTATTTTTACTCCGTTTGATTTTGAAGAAATACCGACGGTAAGACAAGGAATGAGTTTCGCGTAGATTAAGCAGATTGTAGCCCAACGAGTTGCTAATGCTATTGAAGCTATTGTTGTCTACCAGACAAAAATTCGCATGGCTTACGACTCGATAGATCAGGTCGTACGTCAGGGAACCAAGGTTGCAAGGAATGCTAACAACAAAAGGAAGTTGAAAGGAGATTACCAAAACAACGCGAGACAACAAAAAAACAACAAAAGGTTGTGAGAGCCTACATTGTCACACTTGAAGAGAAGAAAGTGTATGTTGGAAATTCACCTCTTTGCAGCAAGTGTAGGTTACATCACACTGGACCATGCACTGTAAAGTGCAACAACTGCAATAGAGTTGGTCATGTGACTAGAAATAATAGGACTCTCATTCCTGCAACAACTCTGAGATCCCTAGTAGCAAATCAAAAGACTACAGTTACTTGCTATGAGTGTAGAAAGCAAGGCCATTACTGGAGTGAGTGCTCGAAGTTACAGAATTAGAATTTTGGTAACTAGAAGGGAAATAAAGGAAAAGCTCGCGGGAACTCTAATGTTGTTATAAATAATATTAACACTTAAGGAGAGATTGTCCTGCCTTGCATAGTGAGACCTAAGTCGAGGCCTTCTTAAACTATTTTCCCTAAGAGATTTGCATAAGTACTTTCTTATGAATTTTATTGTATTGTATGGATGTTTTTTTAATTCTCTATTAAATTATGTGTCATGACAGTTCCATAAGTTGCACTCTTTAAATTGTTACAGTCTTATAAATCATTTTACTATCGTTTTATAAACTATTCTGCTACCATTTTATAAACTATTATGCTATCATCTTATAAACTACTTTTCTTTCATCGTATGAACTATTTTACTACTTTATAAACCGTTTTGGATACTACCTTATAAACACTATGGTTTGTACCATTTAACTCTGAGAAACATAACACTAGTTTGACGAAAAAGAGCATTTCATCGTTAATCCTTAATTATACATAGTTTGATCACCTATGTTTCATTTGGGAAGGACCATGTTATACTAGGAGTAGTCGCCTTAAAATTTTGTTAAAATCAATTTTCTACTTATATTCCCGAAAAGCAAAAAATTTGGTGTGCATATTCATAAATTGTGCATGTCATGGGCGTTCGTATTAGTAAGCACAGTAACTAAGCAGACTTTTTACACCACTAGTCACCCTAGGACAATCCCCAAACCAATGCGGTCATGTTAGTTACTTCATTATATGGCCAAGGCCTTGGAGATTGTCAATGAAAGAACAAGGCCTACTACGAGAGTAATGAACTTATCCCTTTTAATTACGTTAGAATCAAGAAAATTAGGAGACCATCAAATTTTCAGATGGTCATCAAGTTAAGGCTAAAGACGTAATCATCGCAAGTACCTAGAACCTAGCCGATAGAAGTTTCTTATCTACTGCTTTTTAGCTTTCTAAGTGATATTGCCCCATCTACCTTAGACATTAAGTACACTATTGAGTTAGTTGATGGAAAAGTCATTGGAGCCGATACTATAATTAGGGGTTGTACGCTAAATTTGCTAAGCTACCCGTTCAACATCAATTTAATGCCTATAGAACTCGGTAGTTTCGATGTTATCATCGGTATGGATTGGTTGACCAAATACCACGTCGTGATCATTTGTAACAAGAAGATTGTTAGCATCATGTTTGGTAATGAAGTACTGACGATTCAAGGTGATAGAAATGATGGTGAAAGTAATTCTAAGTTGAATATCATCTCGTGCACCAAGAATCATGAATATATACAAAAAGGGTGCCATGTCTTTTTGGCAAAGATTACTGAAAAGAAAGCGGAAGACAAGTCGGAGGAGAAGCGACTTAAAGACGTACCAATTGTGCGGGATTTTTCAGAAGTCTTTCCAGAAGACTTGCCAGGACTTCCACCGACTCGACAAGTTGAATTTAAAATCGACTTAGTCCCCGGTGCTGCACATGTAGCACAATCCCTGTACAGACTAGCCCAACCAAAAATGCAAGAGCTGTCGGACCAATTACAAGAACTTTCTGACAAAGGATTCATAAGACCAAGTTCCTCACCTTGGGTAGCTCTGGTTTTGTTTGTTAAAAAGAAAGATAGGTCTTCTAAGATGTGTATCGACTACCGCAAATTGAACAAACTTGCCGTGAAGAACCGTTATCCGCTTCCAAGAATCGATGACTTGTTTGACCAACAACAAGGATCGAGTGTTTACTCGAAGATCGAATTGAGGTCTGGTTATCACCAACTCAGAGTTCGAGAGGAGGATATTCTAAAGACGACATTTAGGACTAGTTACGGTCATTATGAATTCTAAGTAATGCCTTTTAGATTGACTAATGCACCGCCGGTATTCATGGATCTCATGAATTAGGTGTGCAACCCGTATTTGGACAAGTTTGTGATAATATTCATATACGACATCCTAATATACTCCCGTAGCAAAGAAGATCATAACGAGCACTTGAAGCAAATCTTGGAATTGCTAAAGAAGGAGGAGTTGTACGCCAAATTCTCTAAGTGTGAATTTTGGTCCCAAAAGTGCAATTTCTCAAACACGTGATAATAGTAAAGGCATTCACGTTGGTCCCGCTAAGATTAAATCGATCAAGGACTGGGCATTGCCTAAGAATCCAACAGAAAAAACACCAGTTCTTAGGTCTTGCTAGTTAGTACTGACTATTTATCAAAGGTTTCTTGAAAATCGTGAAGCCTATGACCAAGTTGACTCAGAAGAGCGTGAAATATGAATGGGGAGAAAAAGAAGAGGCTGCATTTCAACAATTGAAACATAAATTGTGTAGTGCACCGATTTTGGCATTACTCGAAGGAAGTGAAAACTTTATGCTTTACTGTGATGCTTCACATAAAGGTTTAGGCGCAATTTTGATTCAAAAGGAGAAAGTTATAGCTTATACATCTCGTCAACTCAAAATTCATGAGAAGAATTATACGACTCA
>BQNB010060671.1:0-36826 GCA_026074375.1 Tanacetum coccineum
GTTGGGACATACGACCCGGGAATATCTCTTCCGGAATCTTTTTATCATTGATTCTCATGTATACTATTTGACGAACCATTGCCTTTAGCAATTCTTTCATTCTTTGCTTGAATCTTCTGCTCCATTAAGGTGTGTGCCATACGCACAGCCTCATTGAGCATAGCAGGCCTGGATGAAGTTGTTTCACCCTTAATGATCTCAGGCAACCCCTTGATGTACAATTCAACTTTCTTCTTTTCATTGGGAACAGCATCAGGACACAATAGAGCCAATTCATTAAACCTTTCTGTGTACGCAGCTATATTCATATCCCTTAACTTCAAATGTCTCAGTTCGTCTTCCAACCTCTGAACTTCCTCAATTGGACAAAAATCGACGATCATCATCATTTTCACCTCAGTCCATGGCTTTCCATTTGCCACCTCAAGTCCTAAAGTAGCGACCTGAGAATTCCACCAAGTAAGAGCTTGGCCATGAAGTGTAGCAGTGGCAAACTTCACTTTCCTTCTTTCAGCACACTCACTTATCCCAAAAGTACTCTCCATCTTTTCAAACCAACGACAAAGTCCGACAGCACCTTCAGTCCCGTGAAATTGCTTGGGACCACATTTTATAAATCTAGTGAATGTACATTCTCGAGCCACTGGGCCTCCAGCAGGACCTCCAGCTTTGGTTTCTTCTTCTCTCACTCTTTCTTGTTCAGCTCTAATAGCCGCTTCAATTCCATCTAGCACTAATTAATCGACAGTCTCTTGGTTGAGGGTTGGTTTGGGATCTTCTTTTTGGAGGCATGGTTCTGCCACGACACAAGAAAAATCATGGTGAGTACTCATATAATTATATGGCTATAATGTGTACAAATAGTCTGATCACAGCATGAATTCAATAATCAACATCATACAAAAGAAAAGAAATCACAACACAACAAGTAAAGATCAAAAGTAGTCATTTGCCATTCATCACAAGAGTTAGTACATGTTTGCATTGTTTACCAAAATATGACCCATGTCATCACAAGCATAGATACCAAGTCTACTAACCGACATGCCAGTTTAGTGATTACTTCAACAAAATAAGAGTACTGCAAATGAAACTAAATAACTACAGGTCACGTGGAGATCCACGAGACTCTGAGGGTTGTGTGTCTTTGGCAGCAACAGCATCATCACCCTCATTATCTTTCTCCTTCCCAACATCTTTAACTACAGCAGTGGTATCAACAGTCTCACCACCACGGTCACTAGCAGCATCAGCATGGACTGCATTGTCCCTAACCATAACATACGGATCATCACATCGAGGACGAGAAGTAGTGTTGGTAGAAGGATCATATGGCGTCTCTCTATATCGCCTCTTCAAAGGTAACTGGTTCCTTAGTCTGTATTCCCATCCACTCAAATCATCAAAATACCATGACACGCGAGCCCAATGGTTCTTATAATACTCAGCCTCCATGTGTTTGTACTCAGCTCTTTCCTTAGCAGCTCTCAACCTGATCCTCAACATTTCATTTTTAGCTCTCAAATCTCTCTCCTGAATTTGTTGAAACTGTTTATTCAACTCAGCCATTAACTTCTTCATTTCCTGTATTTGCTCCCTTAGTGTAGAATCTAGGGCTGTCAAATCATCATCAAAGCTATCCATTCTCATATCTCTCCTAAGCCTTTCAAATGATGAACCCTCAACTCTGAACCTATCCCACATCTATTTAGTCAAAGTCTTGACCTTGGAGTAAAGAGTGTTCGGATCGTTTACCATAGGTCCAGGGGGTAAACTTTGCATAAGGCAGGATTAAAAACAGTGGCGGAAGATCCCTCGCCTACATAAAAAGTACCAGTAAACTGCCGGATAGGTGGTATAGGCTGTAAGGTACTCTGACTAATAGGAGCATTCATGAACTCGCGCTCAGCTGTCTCGGGGCTAGGTGGTGGCCTATTGAGGGGATCAACCTCCTCATAGGGGTGAATGATCTCAGCATCATTCTCATCATCATTATCCTCGACTTCCGTATCTTCGTCCTCTTCTACCTCCATTTCTTCCCCATCCTCCTCTTCGGCTTCTACCTCATCTTCATCGTCTTCTTCGATCCATCTATTATTATTATTCGGGTCATGCCCACCAATCCATTAAGGAGCAAACCCAGCAGGAGCAACAGGAGCTTGTTGAGGGATGGGATCTTCTTCCTCTTCCAGTTCTTCTTCTAGATCTTCTTCATCATCAGCTAAATAGTCATTGGGTTGAATAGGTGCATGGTTAGGAGCAATGGGAGCATGCTCAGGAGCAGGAGCATGTTCATCTTCGGGAACATTCAGATCATTATTTAGGGGAGGTAAGTTTGCCATGATAATCTGTCATCACGGAAAATAAATACATATAAGGTCACAATATAGATAAAATTTATGCAACATACGAATGAATGCAATGCATTAAAATGAATATGATAAATTAATATTAGTTTATTTAAACATGTAAATAATTTAATAATGATTTATTTAAACATGTAAATAAATATGAAAACTTTGATATAAAGTTTAATTATCGAAGTATATCTCGATATGAATTATAGTATTTATTTAATAAATACTAAACAATAATGTATTCATGATGAAGGAATACTAAAAATGGTAATCACTTAGGATGACTTGAGCGGGAACCATGAGGAGTATTTTGAGCGCGAAAATTAGAAAAATAAAGTTATAGTTTAGGTTTTTAAAAAAATGACATAGTTCTCTATAACTTATGGCTCTTGATACCAATCTTTAACACCCCCAATTTAAATCAAGATTCGGGACCAACAGTTGGGTGTTAATAATAAGTACAACAGTCAATAAATTATAAGGAACGACTCGAAAAGAGACGTTATAAAACATAATCCATTCCAAAAGAAAGTTCAGAGTGCAAGCGTTGTCCCAACATAAGACCAACAAGGTACAAGTGTTCAACAAAATATAAAAACATTGTTTTTGAGGAATGGAAATCATGTGATTTAACAAAAATCATTTTTAAGCGCAACTTCCTCCTCGTCCCAAGCTCCAAGTCCTTAGCTTTGATTACCTGAGATAAACATGCTAAAAAGTCAACGAAACGTTGAGTGAAATTCATAGGTTTAAATAAGCATAAAGATTTAGAACACAAATATTAAATCATCAAAAACTTGTGGATCAAACAAGTTTTAATTAATAATGCATTGAGCTCGTGACATCCGACCCCTTTGACGAGAATAAATTAAGTTGCCCCAATAGATTAGGTATTATTGCTACATACCTATTACTTCTCAGAATAATATATCCGTTGAAAGTGGGTGTTCCAAAAGGATACAAACCCCGGTCGGGGAGTCACCCCATAGGCCTATTTATTATACTATTGTCTACCCATCATAGGTAGTTACGGTTCACGATATTAAGGACTTTAGAAATAGGTACTCAAGCATTAATCATACATTCGGTTCCAGCATAAGAAAAAGCAATTTGTGTTCAATTTTATAAAAACAAGCATGTATCTCCCTTGCGGGTTTTAAGAAAACAATTAAAGTAGTAAAGGCGAGGCTATAAACTCACCGTGAGTAGAAGATCAAATAAGAGATCAACAAGATAGAAGACTCCAACAATTAGCCGAGACCTATAAAGCAAGTCGCGACTTAGAATTATAAATGAAATCATTATAGTAAAAATAGTTATACAATACTAGTCAAAAATCCAAAACATGAACGACATTGCACCAAGACTTAACCAAAGTATTTTTATCTCCAATTGGATACACAACCTGCACTTATACTTAATTGAGTGTCTACTAAGTTTCGCTTAAGGATTCTTATCTCATTACCATGTGTTCACATTTTTATTTCTCAAGAAAAGACGTAAAAACTATGTTGCTGAATTTTAGTCATCTTTACACCATCGTATCTCTTAACCTATAAAATATAAAAGGATGGGGTTTTCACCTCTGGAAAGATAATTAAGTCTAGTTTCCAAAACATTAGGCCAATCAATCGAACCATTTACCAATCCACGGGAAATGAGTTTTTACTAACCATGACTCAAAACAGAAAGTTGACTGAATTTCCATCGCTTACGGTTTCGGCCATAAATCATATTCTATAATAGCTATTAAGTTGAATCTAAAGAGAGATGAAAGATTATGATGTATAGTGTTTAACCATGTTTTAAAACCTAAATTTATTGTACAAGAACCTGGAGCAAAACACGTTTCCCAACAGCCGCTCCAGATTTGACCTTCTTCCGTAAAAAGGCCATATCTCCCTCATCCGGAATCGATACAAAGCCGTCAAATTCATCACATGAACCTAAGACTTATATATATCTAACCATATAATTTAATTATAGATCCTAAGCCAAAAGTTTTGAGAAAAAACCCACGTTTTCCTACTGACCTAAAACTGTCCGCAATTTCCTATCTCTAACTTAACCACAAACACTTCCAAATCATCAATTGATCCATCACAAGGCCAAAATACATCAATGTAACATATCTCATATCCATTATACTTCACTTACACTAACTAACTAAGATCAACCATAAAAAGTACTTGCATGTTTATAAAAATCAAAATCAAGAACATGCACTTAACAAAATCAAAACAAAGCATAAGAGGGTTTAGGGAAAATACTTACAACTACTAGGAATATGATTAATTGAGAAAAAACGAACCCTAGGTGGGTTGTGTTGGCTGCCGAAATCACCAAGACAAAACAAATCCAAAGACAAGCTTTCTACTATAGCCAAACCTTGTAAATACAACTACAATCAAACCCTTATAGCCTTCAATCAATAAAAAACCTAAAAACTAAAAGATTTTCAAAATCAAGTTTTCTCAAAACAAATGCATGGTTGATTCTATAGTTGAGAGAGTATTAGGGTTAGGTTTATAATTGTTTTGGAGTAATAAGGAAGGGTTTTTATGGAGATTTGAAGATGATAATGATGGGTTTGGTGTTACTGTTGTCGAACCAGGGAGAAAAGGAGGGGGGAAAAGTCCAGATTGTTTTTTGTAAATGATACCGGTTTTTGTGTGTGTGTGTTTTTTATAAGTAAGGATGTATTTATATAAGGATGGTTATTAGTTGCTTAAAAAAAATAAAAGAGTGTGTTGGGTTGGGGTCGGTCGATGAAGAGAGAGGGGGAGAAAGTGGGCTTTGGCCTAATTTTGCCTAACTAATAATACCTATTAACCTCGGGCCTAATAACCTTTCCTAGTCTGATACTTTTTCCTAAATCGTGATTTTTGTCTCGGGTGCAATTTAAAACAGAAAAAAAATATGAAAAATATAAAAATAAAAATAATTAGGCACTCGAGGCCCGAATACGGAGTCGTTGATTTCTCGATTATAAAACGGATAAATTAAATTGTAGGATTCGCGAGGGTTTCTAAAATCGACGATTTTAATAAAAATCGATTAAGATAATAAAATTGAATTATTTAAAATTTAGAGGTTATTTTTAAATTCAGATTAAGTAGTGACCTTCAATACGGGGAATTTTTAAAGATAAAAATAAAGTCGGTTACACTTAAACGGATAAACTGCCTAAATCGGCTTAAGATTAACAAGAACGAGAAATCGCGAATCTTGTAAACCGTAAAACACAAAAGCTCACTTTACAAGGAAAATGAGAATGAAATATGAATTAAATATTGACATTAAAAGACGGATTGTCACACGTAGTTTAATATTTAGGTTAATAGCTAAAACCAACCAAACCTCTCAGATATATGATTTACCTTCTTTCCTATAAACATAAAAACACAAAAAGAATCTTCTCTCAACCCTTAGAATTTTGTTAGATCGTGATCAAAACCTTCACAACCTATTCCCCTAGAGAACGATAACAACCTCTCGAGTCATCGCCACATACTACATACAACGGTTGGTACAATTGCCTAAGAGTTTTTGTAAATATTCTTGTAAGTAGTCCTTACGACAACCGCAACAAAATTATATACTAAATCCTACTCTGTAATAAAAATATAATATTATTTATCTTCTTAATTGAAAATAATGTCTAAAAAATCATAAAATGTATTTATTATAAAAAAACATACAATTACTAGACGCACCGACCCATATTAGCCGGCCCAATTCATATTTGTACCTGATCCCTTTTAACACACCTTCTACATGATTCCCTCTCACACACCTTCACCATCCATCTCATATTCCGACTGACATGTCTTATCCTCTCGTGCACCTGATATAACGTGTCAATCTACTGAATCACCGACTGTGTGATTACTTATATACCCGATAACTCCCAACAATAATATAAATGTTTGACAATAATATTATCCCTGGAAACCTACTCAGTTGAATATATATAATAGTAGTAAAGTAGGTGACAATTGTATGTCGCTCATTCGTACTAAAACCTGAGAAGTATTTGAGTGCGTTTCTCATGAGATGCGACTAAATCCTGTCCAAACTTTAGGTTTTAGTAGTTATTGCAGATTCACTTTGCACTTGTATTAACCAGATGTACTTTTTCATTTCTAGACTCAAAGAAATTAATGTAATATTAGTCTGTGCATAGATAGATAGTGATTTATATCTCGGCTCGCATAGTTTTGATCTCGATGTGAGCCTTGTGATGTTTTAAAGGTTCATGGGGAGTGTATTGATTGTGTGTAATTGAGTCCTTTGGTATATAGAGATTAATGGCTATTGTATGGGATAGGTGGGCGAGAAATAAAACGCCTGACATAAACATAACCAGAATGCTAAAAATAGTAAGAAATCAAGAGATAAGGCTTATGTCTTTAATTCAGGGAGATTTGATTAGATAATGTTGTAGTTCTTGAATAATAAATTTCGGGATCTGGGTGTACCTTGACTGTTCGCGCGTGTGTTGTTGGTTGTACTGTTGTAAGAGGGTGTATTTAGAATTGGATTATTGTTTAATAAAATATTCACATGAAAAACGATGTGTAATTATTTGATACTGAAAGATCTGCAGCAAGGGTTTATAGGTTCTATAACTGCACAATGTTTATAGATGACCCATACTCGATAAAAGTTTACGTAACATAATAGCGAAAAGTAATTTAAGTGCCAGATAGTTAGAATGTAATATTGACGAGCAGAGACAATAGTTCACTTGAGGTATGAGAAGTGACGCATTAATTAGTCGTACGTATAATGATCAAAGAATCAACTCTCTATAGTGTTCCATTATTATCATTAAGAACCCTTTTTCTCTATTCCAAATGCTTTTACAAACAAAACTCACGTGGGATGTTAATTATAAGTAGTTTATGTTAATTCATGGTAAGACAGAATTAGGATTAGAACGCCATAGTGGTAATACAGAATAACGCTTTTAGTAGTTAAATCTTTCTTAAGATCACGTCTCAATGATCTGTAGAAGATCTTTCCGTTTATTGTCTCGCGATGTATAAAGAATGAAAATATGTTTAATTTTGAGAAGAATGTCTAAGATGAATTAGTATTGACGCAAGTACAAAACAATATTTTATTAAGATTGGGGGTTAACATAAAAGAGAGGACATAAAAGGTTTGTCCCAAAGCGAGTATTGCCTAAATCGAATCACGCAATCTCACCAAAGGAATAGCATCCGAGAAGAGATATGGTGGTTGTGTGGATTCGCATGGCCTGAGCATAGAGCTATGTGCATGTGGAGACATATTCGATGGTGAATTTAGCTCAGAAATTTGTTGCCGAATATGAGGATAGCTAAACTCATTATAAGTCATATCGTCTTTACTTTTTGCTAATGAAATTCTTTTGTCGATAATAGTGATTATCTTCGTTTTTATCGCTTTATCACTTTTTATATGGCGCACTTTGGATCTAGTGTTGTTATATCTGTTCGTCTGTTGTGTAAATGAATGATGTATGTTACAGAAAATGAGTCGCAATAAGTATATTATGAATTCAAGTTCGTCGCTTTTAGATGTGGGGATGATATCACCTACTATGACGAACGTGGAATGCTTAGGGCGATTGTTTGTCTGTAGGTTAAGTTTGTCGTATTAGCACAGTATGTAGAGATTCAGTGTTACCTTGTGTATCTGTGTGAGATCGTGTAGATGATGACACATAAGTGTGTATGATAGGGCTTGAAGTCCTCTCATAGGCAGACAAAATGTAGCAGTGACAAATCTTTTTCTCACACATATTTTTATCTTTTATATATTCTTTGATCATTATACTTGTTACATAATCCATTACAAGTGATCAACTCATTCCACTCTTTAGTAAAGAACACTCAAGAAGACGTCAAGCTTCAAGTGTTAATACTTTAGTTGTGTCATCACGTTTTTGATAATCATTCATCTTGTATATCTTGTGTTTTATGTTGTGTGTATCATATGTGTATGATAGGTTAATATTTAGGCCATAAAATACATAGTGTGTTAGATTGGTTCTATCTCGAAGTAGAACTTGGTATTTAGCTTAGTATCGGAAAAAGTTTAAGCGACGTGTACGGTTTTCTCCGCCTAAAGGGAGCTTGTTGACATAGTGAAGATAACTCTCAAGTTGAGTACTTGGGGAGTGGAGTAGGGCGAAGAGGAGCTTCATAGCCGAACCACTATAAATCATTGTGTCATCGGTTTGATCTTTCTTATCTTTACTTGCTTATATTTCGTAGATTGTTTATTTACTTATTGCATCGCTATCATATGCATTTGTGTATATATCTCTTGAGTTCACATAAGTCAACAATCTAAGTTTTAATTTTAAAACAGTAAAAACTATTCAACCCCCCTTCTAGTTTCCACAATTGGTATCAGAAGCCAAGGTCGCCCAAGATCTTTAACGTATATTATACATTAAAGCTTGAATCGATCTATGAATTCGGATAAATATCTAGAAGGACAATCTATGCAAAGACCACCTCTTTTTGAAAGTGATCATTTTATTTATTGGAAAAATATATTTGAAACTTATGTGAAAGCAAAAGATTTAGATTCGTTGGCATATTTATCTTGAACGACGATTTTCCCCACCCGCTTGCCAAACCAATGAAGTTACCCAAATTTTAGAGGGTGGTTCCTTTTGAAGAAACAATACGATGATACTTAAAGAACTTGCTAAAAATAATGAAGCTAATGGCTTCTCTTATATTGTTATTTTACTAAAAAGGAATACGAAAGAATTTTATGTGTAAAAGGCCTAAAAGATATTTCGGCAATCATTGTTATCACACAACAAAGGGTAATAGCCTAGTAAAGAATAATAAAATTTATCTTCTTGTTCAACAATATGAATAATTTACCATCCTTGAAGAAAAATCTATTGATAGCGGTTTTGCTAGATTTAACACTATTATTACTAGTCTTAAAACTCTTGATGAAGGTTTCTCTAGCAAGAACTATGTTAGGAAGTTTCTTAGGGCTCTATATCCTAAATGGAGAGCAAAGGTCACGGATATTAAAGAATCGAAAGATTAGTCATGATTAGCTCTAGACGAGCTTATCGGCAATATAAAAGTACATGAAGTTGTCATGGAAAAAGATTCTGAAATCTATAGAGGCAAAAAGAAAAGAGTTAAGTCTATTATCTTGAAAGATAAGAAATAGTCTAGTGATGATGAAACTTTGACATCCGGAAGTGATGACAAAGAATATGCTATGGCAGTAAGGAACTTTAAAAAGTTCTTTAGAAGAAAGGGTAAATTTGTTAGGCAACTAAAAGAAGAAAAGAAGACATTCCGACAAAAGGATGAGAAGAAAGGAAAGAGTGACCGGAAATGCTATAGATGCGGTGATCCAAATCATCTCATTGCCGATTGTCCAAAACCACCACGCAACAAATATTAAAAAGCCTTTATTGGAGTGATGACATCAAATAACGTCTATTTTATAGCATTATTTATCCCATGTTATTAACCCATTTTATATAATTATTGCAAATAATTGTTACTTAATCGTTTATATTTGAGAATTGCAGTAATTATGGAGTATTTGGTGAATATTATCAAAAGGCGCGCATTCTGGAGCTTAAATGGAGATATTTTGAAGACCAATACACCGTATCCATCAAGGAAGATACGGCGTATCCGTCCCTGCACTCACCAAAGACCACAAAGGAAACAACATCAATACGCCGTATCCAGAAAAGACCATACGCGTGATGGACATATGGAATGAATATATATTCTGGAAGATATCAGGCGTGGTCCCTTACTCCAAAGTATTCTCCAATTACGCTGTATCCAAACCCACCTAGATACACGTATCGAACCGACCTTACAGACCATATTACTACAAAACTCAAAAAGGAGTCTTTAAGTGTGGCTAAATCATATTCTCGATACTAAACCACAAAAAGTCGATTTTTAGGGGCGAAAAAGAGCAGAAGAGTCAAGCACCGTATCAATTCCATTGGAGACAAGTTGTAATTCCATATACTTTAGTAATCATTCTTTTTTGGTATCATTGTTTTTAACTCGGTTAGGTTATCTTGGCCAAATTAATATGCTCTATGTATTTATTATGACGTTTTGAAGGCTACTACCTTTGGGTATTAGACATTATTAGTGAAGATTTGATGTTTGTATTGTTTATCTTAATTTCTTGATTTATCCGTTGATTTGCTATGTCTAAGTTTTTTCGTATCACATGTACTTGTTTACGTGCTTTTGTATGCGACCTATCATTCAACTGGATCTAGTGATACGGACCAAGTAATCTAGAGTCTGGGATAGCTCTCCATATAGTGATTTATACATCTAGAATCATAGGATCACAAATATTGTCCTTCTAAATTTGTGTTCTAAGATTCACTTTCGGGCTTAAATAGTAATTGGATATTGCCAATTGTTTATTGAAAGTGTTTCTAGAAAGGTAAACCCTAGATATTCAACATTAATGATACTGATTCCATTGGATAGTATGACAAGTAGACTACTAGTGTATAAAATTGCCGTTAGTAGTAAGTTGGGTTAAAGTCGCTATGAGCTAGGGTTAACAGATCACCCTTGCTTTTTAAAAAAATCCCCCCCATACAGATAGATTATAATCAGCAAATAAGGATGCTTTATGCGGATGCTTTAATTGTGACAGAATTAATGTGTCTAGGTCTTAGGAAGAAGTCCCGCCTAAGTCTTAAGAATGATATGCCACCTAGAGAGAAGAAATCATTGCACTAAATAAACAAATCAACGTTCTAATCGGATTAATAATGGTTAATATAGTTTTCTTATATTTGGCTCGACCGCTCTTCTATCTTCTGTTAATTAGATTGTGTGGGTTAAAGTGTCTTGAATTAATTATAGTCACCGACCAACCTGTGCTAGTCTCTCAGGCTGAAACCCCCCTTTTACCTGTTTAAATTAGGATTAGAACTAACATAGGTTTAACATAGGTTTGACTTAGATTAGAATTAACATAGATTAGATAACCAAAATATAAATAAATTGAGTGATTTAACCTTGCTTCAAGTGTTCGACACCCTACTTACCACGAATCTACCACCGACCGGGTACACTGCCCGTTAAAGTGTTGTTTTTGGTTAAGTCGGCAAAATATAAATTTAAAACTTGAAACATCTTAAATATACACCACAAAACGACACGATCAAGTTTTTTGCGCCGCTGTCAGGGAGTGAAAATTAATCTTGATATTTATTTTATGTTTTGGTTTTTAGATTAGATCTAACCCTTAGGAGTAGTGTAATTTAGATTAAGTATATATGTCTTTAATTGTTTGTTAGGTTAAATTGTTCGTTTTAATAGTTTCTCTATTATTTTGTTATGCTCGATAGATCGATACGGCGTGTTTACATCAATTAAATACGACGTATCCATTCTGATCATCTATACGGCGTATTCAAATATTTGTATACTGCGTATCAATTGTTTTCTTTACAAGTCTATCTTTCTAGAATAGCTTTACTTTGATTCATGTCTTACTTTTCAGGAACATGATCCAGACTCCGTCCATATCATTTTATCTATCCTAAAAGAAGCATGACAATGGAAGAGATGTTATACAAGTTCATTGATGAAGGAAAACGTGAACACGAGGAGATGAGGGCTTCATCTGTGACTTCCAAACTACCAACGAGCTCCTATTCAAGGGAAAAGACATAATTCACTAATCGATCTTCAGATTCTGGGAGTACAAGAAGAGTTGTTTTAAAGGTAATGAATAATGTTCAAATGATTGATTACGAAAGTTAAAGGAGTAACTACTAGAGGTGGAAAAAACTCCACTCTCAAGAATGTTCATGATAACAAAATCACCGAATGTGCAAACCAGAAGAACCTCAAGTTTAGCATCCGATGATAACTGGTTTTGGATCAACGAAGTCTCACAGAAACTCAACTCAGAAGACTAACGAACCTTTCGTTTCAGCATCAGTGAAGTACAAACACCTTTCCCAGACGATTGCAGAAAAGAAAAGAAGAGGGTCAACAGAAAACATTTTTGGAAAAACCTGAAGGGGGCCAACTCCGATCTCAATTACTGCCTTTATCGAAGCCATTAGCTCAAAATAACCGAAGTATGCCAAATTTCTGAAAAGGTTGCTGACGAATAAGGCCAGACGAGAAGCTTGCAAAATCACTATGAACGAAAGATGCTCTGCGGTATTATTAAACAAGCTTCCATCAAAAGAAAAAGACCTAGGGAGTTTTACTATTCCTTGTGACATTGGCCACTTACATATTGATAATGCATTAGCAGATCTTGGAGCTAGCATAAGCTTAATGCCATACACGATGTACGAGAACTCGGTTTGGAGAATCAAAGGCTACTAAATGAGTAGAACTTGCAGATTAGAGCAATCCATTTACCGAGAGGAATAAATTAAAAATGTGTCATAAAAGTGGACTAAATTATTCTTCCTAGATTTCGTCATCTAGACATCCCGATGATTAAGAGTTCCTTTTAATTTTGGGAAGACCATTTTTGGCAATAAACGCTCTCGAGCCTTTGATTGACGTGTTCAACAAAAAACGATAAACACTAAAGTAGGGATGATGAAAAGTATTTTGAGTAGACCAATCGATTAAAGACAACCACTGGAAGATGATGATATGTTATGGGATCGATTGATTTAGACGACACGATCAACGTAGTAGCTCAGATATACTAGCAAATCGAGGAAACCTGATTCATTTCTTATAGAGGGACTGGAAAAATCAATTGATCAATTAGACCTAGAATACTGTGAATCTGCTGATAGAAATAACGATGATGATTCTGACTCAAAAAACTCGATACGGCAATATCAAACTTGTCATATAGCCGTTTCAGGTTTGGCGGCGGGGCATGAAACAACTGATCGGATGAAGTTAAAAGTGAACACCTTTATTTGGACAGTCGCTAACCGAGATCGATGAAAAGAAACCGGTGAAGATTTGCCTCAACACTTAGGAATATTGCATACCTTATGGAGACAAATATTTCTATTATTATCTCGTCCAAAATTATCCGAAAGGAAAAAATGTCCAACTTTTGCATCGTATTGGAGAAAGTAAAGGAGCCAAAGCGGTCTTGGAAAATATCGGACTTCAGGTAATCAGTCCATATACTGTCGCACAAGATCATCTAATGAGGAGTGATACAAACCGGTCATTTAACCTCAACGGAGTCTAAATCCTAAAGTCCAAGATGTGGTGAAAAACGAAATTGTGAAGCTACTTGATTCCGGGCTAATTTATCCAATTTTAGATAATTCATGGGTTAGTGTTAGGAATACAAAATTCCTAGAAAAGTCTCGGTCACTTCATAGATATCGATATATGGCTCGTATAGCAATATTTGAAAACTTAGTGGGCTAGTTAGTCCAAGGCCCATGGAAAGCCCATGCATGCCAAGGCCCAACCGGCCACTTATTAAGTATAAATACCCTCTCCACACATGAAGAGGGTATTGATTCTCTTTGTAATTTACACATAGTTCAATCAACCATTCTATTTTCCCTTTTTTCTTTCTCTCTCTACTTTCTCTCTTTAGTTCATCTTTTGTGTGAAATGAGTTTTCTTCAATTGGTATCAAGAGTCATGGTTCTATCTTGGTTCCTTTAGTTTTTCATTGTGTTTGTGATTTTTGTTGTTGTAAGCTTATTTGAGCTTATTGACTTTCGGCTTTTTTTTCTTTTGCTTATTTAAACTAGAAAGCTTATAGTTTTTTTTACTTCTCAGCCCATTCGGTATCATTTTTATAACACTTTTCACAATATTGGGTTTTTAAACATTTACTCAAGTACAATCTCATTTGGGCTTACTGTTCACAACGTTTCTTTTCAAACAATTTTCTTTTGGTTAGACAAAAAGCTTAATCTTCATGGCTTATTTTGTTTAAAGTGCTTATTTTCAAGCTTATTGTTAGCTTTTGGTTAGCTTAGTTGGGTTTCTTATTTTGTGGAACGAAACAAACAATCTCAGCTAAAAGGAAGAGAAGAAATAGGTGTGCACAAGGTGTTCGATATTTTGTCACACGAATTAGCAATTTGAAGAAGTACACGAATTCGCAACACTCTTCTTCACACGAATTAGCAACAATGAAGACCACGAATTAGCAAGTTTTCTTCATCATCCGAATTTGCAACATCCCTTTGATCCCCGAATTCGCAGCTTCCTACATCACCCGAATTCACAGTTTTAAGTCATTTCGGGTTTTTCGATTTCGAGTGACGGTCAATTACGGGTCTTATAATCTATACCATTGCGATTGTGAACTCGTTTCGATCAACGTGGTATATTTGGTTTTAACCGACGATAACTGTACGACTACACAAGACAAGATTTACAAACGTTGCATTTTTTTGAAATTAAAAACGTGGAAGAAAACATATCAGGAGGGAAAAGTTAATATTATTAAACTTTATTTGATTTTGACACTTTCAGTCCCTGGACCTTAATTCAACTTAACCATTAATCCTTTGTTTGGTTGTTAGTCCTCAAAGCTGAAATTGTCTTGCACCGTTAGTCCTTGGTTCTTATAAAACAATCGTTAGCCCTCCAAACTCAAACTGTTTTGCACAGTTAGTCCCTACATTCATAATTAACAACCATTAAGCATATAACTTGGATTTTAATTGCACTGTTCGTCCTTGTTTGAGTTTTAATCAACCGTTAATCATTTCAAGCTCAAAGTTTGTGCACCGGTCATTATTTTTTAGCTCATTAATCGTTACAAAAGCTCACGTACTTCAAATTACAACAACGATTTCATCAACATATAATCATTATTTCACGGTTTCTTCTTAATTTTGTAAAATCCCGCGAAAGATTTAATTCTTTTCTCGATTTTAATCATAGATTTGTAAAATCCCGTGAACGTTAATTGATTTCAAACCACAACAACAATCACTTAATCTACTTAAGATCCTTTATTTCATTTCACACATCGAATTTCAATGGAATCTTTGAATTTTAATTCTCACGAGAGCGAGCTGCATCAGTTGCAACAAATGCAAGACAATGCAAAGGAAAGTTGCATCGTATCTTTTCAACTTCTGCATTCACACCTAAAAGCTCTTTCAAACAACGACTTTAAAGGAACTAGCATCGGGGGAGGATTCGAATGGGCATTTGCAGCACTCTTTGATCAAGATGTTCAGACTTTCACATACTCAATGTCACTAAACTTGGATCAACTAGAAAAGCAACTTGACAAAGAAGAATTTTAAGAAACCGGATCCATGGATGCTTTTAGAGTACTCAAGACACAGTTTTAGATGTTCATCAATTTCCGATACTATTTCGATGATGATGAGGGTCTAATGATACACAAGTACTTTCTAGCATACACTCAAACTGAGGTTCGACAATTCCGTGATACACTGTTCCAGCACATGGAATCTCTTCAGGGGTCAATTCAAGAAAGAGCAAAGCATATAAGAGAGTATGATATCAGGGTGACTGAAAGACTGATGCAGTCAAAAGAGGGAAAGGTTGACTCAAGTAAAGCATTAAATGATGGTTTGATTGTTTCGGAAAGCAATGAGACAGAATCAGAAAGACATGTTTCAAGCAGCAGATCCGGGAAAGATACACATGCTGAGGATGCAGATATCAACTCCGTGAATGACAAACAGCCAATGGCTGAGGTACAACTGACTGCAGAACATAATATACTCGCCAATGAACAACAACATTATGAGCAATCTGAATCCATTTATGACACATATTTGTTTGAAAAGGTTGATAGAAATACCACTCATGATTCAACAAATATGAGTCATAGGGGAGGAGAGATTGACCAGAATGCTGATGCTAAAAAATGTCAAGTTTCATGTCCTTTGCTCGATCCATCATTTGATAACATAACAACTAAATTTTCAAACCAATTTCTCGAATCTGAAAATATTTCTCTCAAAAAGACCGTTGCCCAACTTCAAAAAGACTTTTCAAGAATGGAAACACATTGTGTTAACATGGAACTTAAATATCAAAATCAAGTTTTAATAAACGGGCAACATAGTCAAATTTTAAATGAAACAAGTAATAAAGCCAAGATTAAAAAGGAAATTGAGGTACTTGACATAATCAATATCGAATTGGAACATAGTGTGGCTAAATTACTTGCAGAGAATAAGAAGCTGCATAAGGAAAATGAGCATTTGAAACAGACTTACAAAGATCTTTACGATTCTATCAAAAAGACACGAGTTCAGACAAAAGACCATAATGATTCAATGATTGCTCAAATAAATAGTAAGACTGTTGAAAATGCTGATTTAAAGGCTCAGATTCAGGAAAAGGTTTTTGCGAATGCAGCATTGAAAAACGAATTAAGAAAGCTAAAAGGAAATAGCGTGGATACTAAATTTGCAAAACCATCAATCTTGGGGAAACCGGTTTTACAACCACCTAGAAACCAATCAGTTGTTAGACAACCGAATGCGTTTAAATCTAAACGACCTAATTTTTCAAAACCACTGTTTGCCTCCCAAGTTGATGTGAATAACGTTTTGTCAAAACCAGTCACTCTTCTTTATTTGCCTAAAGTTAGAGAATCTGTGTTTGTAAAACCTCATCATGTGATTGCATCTGGCTTATCTAGGAATAGTTCTAAAGAATTGTATGGGTCAAATGACATGGCTCATAATTACTATCTAGAGGAGGCTAAGAAAAAGACACAAGACAAAAATATGAATCTTAAACCTAGTGTGATGCATACTACTAGCTTACAAAACACTACTAATGGTAGCAAACCAAAACCTAGGAGCAACAATCAAACATCTAGGAGTTTGCCTGTATCTAAGAGTAGTTGTGGAATGTCAAATGGTGTGCCACTAGTAGATCACTCTAGGAATTCTAGTTCCTTTTCGGACTCCAAACACTTTGTTTGTTCGACTTGTCAAAAATGTGTCTTTAATGCAAATCACGATGCATGTATAACAAAATTCCTGAAAGAGGTGAATTCTCGCGTTAAGGTTCAATCCCCTAAGACTAGAAACAGTAACAAACTCGTAGAACCAAAGATTCATACTCAGAAACCTGGTAGGCAGATTGTTACAGGACATAGGTTTTCTCCCAATAAGTCTTCCGCTGTGCATGAGAAAACAAACACTCCTAGATCTTGCCTTAGGTGGATACCGACGGGTAGAATTTTTAACACTGTTGGTCTTAGGTGGGTTCCAACTGGAAAGACATTCACCTCTAGCACAACAAAGGTTGACTGTGAACCCCCAAATGGTTCAAATGAAGATATCACTAACCCATATGAATGCGATCAAACTCTCAATGTCAGTGCAGGTACTCTTAACTTAAGTGCAGGTACATCTTTCAATCCTAAAAAGGAAAGACTTAGAGTTTGGTTGCTAAAAAAGTTGATGTCTAAGAATCAAGTGCCTCAGGGGATTTACAAGCAGAAATAGTCTATAAACAGTTCTCAAGGTGTCAAAGAACAACAAAAACGTGCACATTTTGATGATCCATGCCATGAACTTTTCCATAGAGTCTACATTTCATAGGGATCATCTTCAAATGTACACAAATGACTAAAAGAACTGTAATGGCGTCTGTAGATAACACTTCATGCCCCGTTCCTCAAAGAAAAGAAAGGTGTACGCTTCAGTGCGCTTTATCTTTAAGAAAAGAGAAATCTTCTTGTTTTCGACCATTCTCATCAACAATGACCTATTCTCATACGCTCGGATATTATTCAAATGGATCAACATACATTAACTTGTATTTTAGCTCACTTGGGTAATCAAAAATGGCAATCACATATGCAATTTTTGAAAGGGAGAAAAGTGAGCAAAATATGGTCAAAAGTTGATTGATTTTTCAAATGGTCAAGATGGCTTCTGAGCATAGCAGTTCAGGACCCGCACTTCATGAAATGACTCATGCAACAATCAGTTCAGGACTCGTACCAAACCCTCCTCCATCAACACCGTTTGTACCACCTTCGAGAACTGACTGGGATATGTTGTTTCAACCGCTGTTTGATGAATTACTCAATCCTCCACCTAGTGTTGATCACCCAGCCCCTGAAGTCATTGCTCCAATTGCTGAAGTAGTAGCTCCAGAACCCGCTGAATCAACCGACTCACCTTCCTCAACAACAGTTGACCAAGATGCACCATCACCAAGTAACTCTCAAACAACACCCGAAACCCAACCTCTCGTCATTCCTAACGATGTTTAAGAAGACAATCATGATATTGAAGTTGCACATATGGGTAATGATTCATACTTTTGTATCCCAATTCCAGAAGTTCCCTCTGATCAATCTTCATCGTCAGGTTCTATTCATACAATTGTGCAACCCGATCACCAAATTTCTGAACACAATAACAAATAGACAAATGATCACCCACTTGAAAATATAATCGATGAACTTGCTAGACCAGTTTCCACAAGACTGCAACTACATGAGCAAGCTCTTTTCTGTTACTACGATGATTTCCTCACCGCTTTTGAACCCAAGACGTATAAAGATGCTTTAACTCAAGCTTGCTGAATCAAAGCAATGCACGAAGAACTCAATGAGTTTGAATGTCTTAAAGTATAGGAACTCGTACCCCGACCAGATAAAGTTATGGTTATTACTTTGAAGTGGATCTACAAAGTGAAACTAGACGAACTGGCAAGTATACTAAAGAATAAAGCTTGGTTAGTAGCTCGTGGTTACCGTCAAGAGGAGGGAATCGATTTTGAAGAGTCTTTTGCTCTGGTTGCAAGATTAGAGGCTATAAGGATTTTTCTTGCGTTTGTCACTCACATGAACATGGTTGTCTACCAAATGGATGTGAAGACTGCGTTTCTGAATGGTAATCTGCGGGAAGAGGTTTATGTAAGCCAGCCGGACGGGTTTGTGGATCCAGATAACCCCAATCACATGTACAAGGTAAAGAAAGCTCTTTGTGGGTTAAAACAAGCTCTACGCGCGTGGTATGATATGTTGTCTTCGTTCCTGATATCCCAAGACTTCTCCAAAGGCTCAGTGGATCCCACTCTGTTCATCCGTAGGGAAGGCAAGGAATTACTTCTGATACAAATTTATTTTGATGATATTATCTTTGTTGCATCTACACCTAAACTTTGTGACCTATTTGCTAAAATCATGTGTTCAAAATTTAAGATGTCAATGTGGACACTCCCATGGTGGAGAAATCCAAACTGGATGAGGATAAAGAAGGGAAAGCTGCTGATCCGTCACACTATCGTGGTATGATAGGCACCCTTCTTTATCCTCATTAGCAGTAGAACCTGACTATAATTTGCTATATGCATGTGTGCTTGTCAACAGACTCCGACTAACCAAAAGCACTTAAATTGCAATAAAAAGGATCTTTCGATTTAAAAATCTAAAAGGAACGTTAATCTGGACCTATGGATCCAAAAGGATTCTTCGATTGCTCTAACAGCATTTGCAGATGCGGATCATGCTGGTTGTCAAGATACACGCCGTAGCACATCTGGTAGTATGTAATTTTTGGGAGATAGACTTATCAGTTGGTCATCAAAAAGGCAGAAAAGCGTTGCGATATCCAGTACGAAAGCTGAATATATTGCTTTGTCCGGCTGTTGTGCTCAAATCCTTTAGATGAGATCATAGCTTACCGACTAGGCTGTGGTTTCACAAAATTCAATGAACTATGATAAAACAAAGCGCTATTGCATCTCTGTAACAATGCTCAACATTCTAGACAAGGAAATATAGACATCAAATTCACTTTAATCAAGAGCATGCTGAATGGGGTGACAACTTACTTTGTCAATATGGAGTATCAACTGGCGGACACTTCACAAAGCTCTGGCAGAGAAAAGAATTGAATTTCTGAATCACAAACTAGGATGCAAGTTTTACTCCGAGAACTCCGTAACAATTGGCAATGAAGTTGATAATAGGGGTGTACCTATTTACATATCCTGTATCATATGTATATACATAAAACCATAAAAACCAAAAAGATTTTTCATTTTTAAAAAACTTTTATAAAAACAAAATACAAAAATATAAAATCTATAAAACCAAAGAAAAAATTTTAAAAATGAGAAAATATATAAAGAGGTAATAATGGCATGTCTTCTGAAAATCGATAACATTTACGGTCTTACAAATGTCATTCAATAATGATTGGAGGCTGTAAATGAAGTTCGAGCAGAAGTTTCAAATGTTTTTTAAAACATGCCAAATGACTTGCTATTATTTCAGATAGTAACTCGGACATCATTTTAAAGGCAAGTATTTCAAAAAGAAAACTTGACCTCTCAACGGGAATTTATTCTCGGGCATGGTCTACTTTATGACCATGCAAAGGCTTGTGATTACTTTGCATCACAACCCGTGCTTCCTATATTACCATAAGTGTACGTGTCAGTGCGCTTATGTGTCAAAATAAGAGAAATCTTATTTTTGTTGGTAAAAAGTTGTCTTCATAATGAATCAGTGCTTTCAGTATTCATAAAAAGATTTCCAAAGACGATTCGACCACTCAAACAATGACAACATCTCTTTAAATAGAAAACGGGTCATTATTTGAGGGGGATAAATTTTCATCAAATAATCTTTTAAAACGATCTTTCAAATTAAGTCACGAAATAAAAGGATAAAGTTTTTAATAATGACTGATCATAATTTAAGGGGAGTTAATGGAATTTAACTACACAAGCTTTAGATGTCATTTGTTTAAATCTTTATGGACTTATTTGCAATTTGAGACTTAGTGAATTTAGGCTTTAAACTACATTCGACCAATATTGCCAACACCTTATAATTTGTAAAAGACTTAGGAATGTTTGGACATATTACATAGTTTTAAAGACCTTGAAATTGATTCTCACGAGATAGATCTAAGCTTATATATTCTTAAAACACGATCTTGAGTATGTGTGCGTATAAAGTTTTGCTGATTTCGAGGTGTCAAAACCAGCAAGGGGGAAGGAGTAGATGTATACTCGATAGTGTCCTTGGCTTCTTTTGAGGTTAGCTTCTTTTGTCTTTTGAGGTTAGCTTCTTTTAATTTTAGGCCTTTTTGAATCTTTCGGGTGCACTAATTCAATCTCATGGTGGAAGAGACATCTCGTCGTTAGTCAGTATGCATCATTTGAGTCCCCAGGGGGAAGTGTTGGGAATATAATTATTTAAAATGTGAGAAGAGTTCTGTCTGATTCAATTAATGTTTTACCCGACTGGTCAATCTCTAAGCTTATTCTTAAAATGAGTAGAAATATCTGATAAAAGAGGTACACATAGGTATGATGATTCCTTAAGTTAGTCAACATTCTACAGAAAGAAAAGAGTACATTTGGGACTTAGTTGACTTAGGTGTTATCATTTTGACTACTTAAGAGGGAATAATTGTGACATCTGGGACTTAGTTGACTTTGGTGTTACAATGTATATCATCACTATCTTGAAGAGAGAATTGCGCTCATCCGGGAGTTAATTGACTTTGGTGTTACGGTAACAAATTCTTGAAAGGGCTAATTGTGTACTTCGGATATATGGGTTTTTTACATCAAGACTTCTTAATGCGGCTTGCAAGAAAGTTTTGAATCTACTCAAGAAAGGATTGCTGATTTAGGGGGAAGCTAAGACAACATCAACACCAAAATCACCAACCACATAAGCTCAAGTTACAAATGTATCTAAATCTGTTTCATACTCGAACTTTGAAGCAAATACTTTCGTAACTTTGAAAGAAAGTTGAAGCAATACCGAAGAGTGCTTGGACAGAGAAAGATCATATTGACAACTTCTTGAAAGAAAGAAGGTTAATAAGGAGCTTAGAAAAGTTCTTTGGTGGGAGATTGTACGAAGGAGACTTACGGCTGCTACAAAGGATCATATGATTTATCATGTGGTGTCCTCCTCAGAACAGGTCAAACCTAGTACATAATAAATAACTTGTGAATTTGTATATGTAGTGTAGACATTATGGTGATATTAAGGAGTGCTTGAGTATAAAATTTTCAAGAATTTCTTATTAAATTCAAAAAATTTCAAATTATTATACTCAGCATTGTCTTATAAACCCTCAATTATTGAGGGGGAGCATTAAAATGTTCCTGGTAGATATTGTGTAACATTTTGTCCTCGAGCGTTTAATCAATTGATATCCAAAATATCAAGGGATTAACATTTTGGATAAGGAAAGAAAATGTGATTAAACAGCATCTAATTTGTATTGAAATATGATTGTATAAAATGGACTCAATGCACTCTAACACTTAGCATGTACTACGATTACGATGCACATGTTAAGGGGGAGCTTTTAGTGATAATAAAAAACTCTCAAAGTGTAAATCTTTTGATATTTATATCAAACACTTTGAGTGAACTTTTCAATGATTTTGGCTTTGATTATGATGGAATACCCAAAATACCGACCATGTAATTTAATTTATGAAGTTATAAGGTGGTTAGGTATAGGTATTCAAATCTCATGATCTAGCCAGAACCGGAGGGATCTACCCAGGGATATCCACTAGTTAGTGTAGAAGTCCTTTGGTATGATACAAAAGGAGAAAAAGTGAGAATCGGGAATAATGCTGACTGAGATGGAGCTAACACGGGAACAAACCCAACAAGGTGTTAGTTATGAAGTCTCGGTAAGCATTAAAGGGGTTGAAGAATGAAACAGAAATGTAAGGAAAAAGGGTGAAAAGAAAGAAGCCCTCCATACACTTAGGCAGAAACCAGGTCAATACATAAACTATCGGAAACACTAAGTTGTTGTCTGATGTTGAAGACAATCATGGACCCAGTGACGCTAAGCACAACCCTCCCTAGCCACTCAAGGTCTCTCAACAGACTCTTGTTTCATTTCTCACAGAAATTACACGCATTTTTATTGACTTTCTCACTCCGAGTTAGTCGATATTGAAAAGGTGGCAGTTTGCTCCAGCCTTCGATCACTAAAACAAAAGTGCACTATTGAGTCTAGAGCCTTAGAGGGATCATCAATTAATTTTCATTAGGACACTTGTTTAAACTATTGCTTGATATTTACACAACGTGGAATAACAAAATATTAAAGAGTCCTAACGCATTATCCTTGTGAGTTTGCCTGAAATTCGTAGTGATTATCATTCACAATGAAAAGATGGAAATCCTTGTGCTTGAGCCAATGAGCCAACATCAAACAAGCTCATGGTAGGTGACTTTTTACGATTCTATACGAAATCAAAAACTTTGTGAAACCTGGAAAAGACAATGATGGGATCGTTTTATAAGAATCAAACTTGTTTCAGGTTATGAATGACGATGATGATGAATTTTTGAAATGATTAACACTCTGTTATCTGTGTCACAAAAACCTCTTTAGACATGTGAACATCGATTGATTTTCAAAGCAAAATTTTCTATTTCAATCGGTAAGGATAGTAACTAACTGGTTCACTCTTATCGTTGTTGTCTGCTTGAGGACGTTCCGGTAAATAGAACATGTTGAGTTGGATGAATCGTTAATACAAATGTGTTAGAAGATTCTATACTTCATGCTGGAAATTCCGTGTCAAGGAGATTCTTATTAAATTGAAATTACTACTTGAATCGCAGGTTGTTCCTATGGATTTCAAAGGTTAATCCAACCAATAAAGGCGATTGACAAAGCTTTCCTTCGTCCCCTGCTTTATTGCTAACACGTTTTAATGCATGATATTAAAGATGAGGTGAAGGACCTGATTCCAGCTGACTCACGAGTTTCATAACCACATACTCCTACCGAACCCACAAACTGTACAAACATAATGAATTTATGAAAGCTCAAGTACATGTTTCAAGACTTCTGCTACTCTGATACCGTACGTCTTTCTGGAAGTGACGAAGTATTAAAGTCAAAGAATTTCAAAGAAATTTCTGTCACTATGATACCGAACGTGTTTCTTGAATTAACGAAGTATTAAAGTCAAAGAATTTCAAAGAAGTTTCCGTCACTCTGATACCGAACGTCTTTCTCGAAGTGACGAAGTGTTAAAGTTAAAGAAATTCAAGAAAGATGCAACATTAAAGTTTTTCAAGTCAACAAATCAAGAAAGGTATGAGCATGTCGGTCCAGAAGTCACAAGTTCACAAGATGGCAAAGTTTACAAGATGGAGAAATGAGATTATGCTTGGTTGATGATCTCAAGGTATTCAAGATCACATATTCACATACAAGTCAAGATAAAGGAACAAGCTCAAGCCTAAAGTAAAAAATATTAACGGCAATTCAATATTCACCAAGAACAAGAAAACGAAAGAAGTCTACGAGCACAAGAATGAAGACCTTCATAGTATGATAGGTTTAAGTTTTTGTAACATAAAGTGACCTCCCTTAGGGGGAGATTGTTAGGAATACGAAATTCCTAGAAAAGTCTCGGTTACTTCATAGATATAGGTAGATAGCTCGTAAAGTAATATTTGGAAACTTACATAGGTAACTAGTCCAAGGTCCATGGAAATAAACATTGTAACCAAGGCCCAACATGTCTACACTTTTTGGAAGTATAAATACCCTCTCCACACATGGAGAGGGTATTGGTTCTCTTTGTAATTTTCACATAGTTCAATCAACCTTCTTATTTTCCTTTTTACTTTCTCTCTCTACTTTCTCTCTCTATTTCATCTTTTGTGTGAAATGGGTTTTCTTCAGCATTTTTATACAAAATTGTATAATCATTGTATATAATCACTGATTACTCATTTACACAAAGATAATTTGTTTTCAACCATTGTTTCATATCATAACATGATGTAATCATCTTTTTCTCTTGTGTGTAAAGATTAATATACTTTTTGCAACATCAAATCGTTGTCAATAGCAGGTAATACGTGACTATTTTTGGGCTGCTGATGGAACTCCTAATTTATAGGAATTGCTTTTTGACTCCTATATTTGTGCTCTATATCTTTGGACGTGCTTTGAATAGCTCCTGGTTTATTGGAAGTCATTATGGTATAGATTCGTGGGCTGCTAAATGGTTCTGTTTGATATATTCTGCTTGTGTTCAAATTTTTATGCTGCTAGATGATGAGTGGTTAGTATTGGTTATAATCACGATTAATATTGGTCGTCCATGGTTAGTTCTGCTTGTTCAAATCGGTTAGTACTGGGTGTATTAAGTTAATTCTGTCAGGATTAGTGACAGTTCCAGCAACGACCTTGTGACTATGTGGCTATGGGAGGAAGGAGACCTTAGATTTGTGATGCTTTAGTGACAGAACAATGACAGATTATTTGTTGCTAACAGCAGCTTTAGCAACAGCTTTGGGACAAAAAAAGTGTTGTTGATTTGATTTGGTGATGTTAAGTCTGCTAGTGTTACTTGGTTAATTCTGCTAGCATTGGCCGATATCGAATGACACACACTTTTTAGTTTATTGGATGCGTTGGATCTGGAATAATGATGGATTGTTGTGGAAAGTATTGTGAAGACATTTGATGCAATGGCTTTTTAAATCAATTATGTGACAAGGGTACCCTTTTTGTTCGTAGATCGCCGAAGTGAGGCAACGATACAAATAAGGACTACAAGTAGATCGTCGGATGAGGCAGCAGTTACATAAGAGAGGATGATGTTATTGTACTTAGATGTTTCTCATTAATAATTACTATTTGAAGCCAACACGGATGTATTTGGATCTTGAACAGTGATGAAATTATGGCTCATTTTTTGGTGATTATTTTGAAGAAGATTGGTTATTACTTATATGATGTTGTGGTTGATTTTCACAGGTGCGTGTCTTATTATATCTCAAATGGCTTACAACATTTTGAGGTAACTTGTTTGTGCTTAAATGGTGTTGACGAAGACTTGATGAATCTAGCAAAGGTGTATGATCTACCTTATGATGCTTACTACGTACATTTGCTATCACTTTAAGGAGTTACGTTGTTGTTGCTCAGTGTCTCATTAGGAAGTGAGGATTTTGTCAAGAGATTGCGATCTACTTATATTTTGGTCTTGGTATAAGTTCGATGTCACGTGGATAGTGCAAGACATAAGACACAAGCTTGGGAGATTCTACTTCTTCAACAAATTGGTAATACTTATTTTTCTTCATTGATAATTTGCTGCTTGGAGCCTACTAAGTCCATGATTCAAGAGATGGTAAACATGTTAAGGGGAAGCTTATTGTTTATTTACCATCTACATGCACTCCTATTTGATTATGACAAAAAGGGGAAGAGTGCATGGATTCAGGGGAAGTTCTTCATCTATATTAGCTTCAGGGGAAGCTTGTGCTTATTGGTTTTGTCATTATCAACTAGGGGAAGATTGTTGGGAATTATACTTTGAGTTGATTATGACAAAACATATTAAAGATGGAGGACCTACAAGACAAAGCTGGAATAACATTAATGCTGATTGAAGATTAGTCAAACAGTATTTAATGCTCAGCTTGGTCAAAGATAAGAACAAGAACAAGATTTGGTCAAAGATAATTAATTTGGTCAAAGATAATTAATTTTATCATTATTATCTTTATTAGTTTCCATGTAAACCTTGACTCCTTATACTATAAAAGGAGGTCTAAGGTATGTAGTTTAATTATCCATCATAGTTAGATCTCTCCAATGAGAGTCTAATAGTTAGCTTATTAGTTTATGTAATAGTTCATAGTCGACTGATTAAAGTCGAATAGTTTATAGTTTATTAGTTTATGAATAAAAACCTTGTTCATAACATTGTTGTTCTTATTTGTTATTCCGCTGCGTGATCAATGTTATGATATCCTAGATGGGCAAAACGATCTATGAAGCCTACAATTAAGGTTTCAACATGTTCTTTAGCAACAAAATAGTAAGAAGTTAGATAGAATAGTAACACATTCTTAATAACTGGTGCATTGTCATAAGAATAGTAACACAAAGTTGTAAGAAGTTAAAATAGAAACGTCATAAGAAATTAAAATATGTGTGCCTTATCATTACTTGGTGTGTCTACGGTCACAATAATCATAATAAGTGTTTAATTAAAAAACATGACTACTCAAATTTTAGGTATTTTTGGGTACTATCCTAGTTTGGTACCGGTACCATTATAGTGGTCCTGGTTTTTTTGGCTTGATTCATGGTACAAGTCTCGTACCGTGTATCACGAGTCGGTATCGATTGGTACGATACATGTACAGTTCCATTTCGGTACAAGGATTCAGGTCAAATGCTCATCCCTACTTTGAAATATGGTTGTAATCAAGCCAAGCCTAGCTCGAGCTTGAAAGGGCTGGAGCTCGCCTCAAAAATTACAAGTTAGGCTTGAGCTCTGCTCGATAGCTCGACACACTTTAATCTTCAAAAGCTTGAGCTCAACTCGAGTAATATTCAAAAAAGGCTTGAGTTTGGCTCGAATGTCTCGACTTTATTTATAAATATTGTATTCGATAACCAAACTTATCATAAAAGTTTACAAAATACGTGAGCGACTTAAAAGCAAAGAATTTATACAAGACATTTGAGAATTAGGTTTTAAAAATCATTTTAGGATAAATATTTAACTATTATATCAATATTAATAGTAACATTTAAAGTGTTTTTATGTAAAATATGTAATAAAAAAAAGTTAATTAACATGAAAACCTCGAAAAACTCAAGCTGAATTGAGCTTGATTCGTTATATGTTTCGAGCTTGATAAAAGCAGCCTTACTTTTGAGAGTGGCCTAAAGTAAATGAGACAATAACTAGAAGCTTCTATAACCTCTAAACCGAATAAATACACTAGGAATTTATGGAAAACAATTGTCGTCGGTGCCGTTGACCGGCTGTCCTTCGCCGAAGGTATGACTTTCCGGTTCATCTTAATTTCATTACTAGTATTTTTAAAGTAACCCTTGTTGTTTTTGTTAAATGTATATTGTAAATTGTATAATTTGTGTAGTTGAATAATGTGTATATGAAAACAGATGCTTAGTGGGTGTTTATTTCGGCTTAGCCGGCTTATGGCTTAATTGGTTTTGGGCTTATGTTTTGTGAGCTCTCTTTTTGTGGCTTATTTTGAAACATTTCGGCTTATAAATCATTTTCATGTTATACTAAGCTTATATAAGCTGAAAAGTTTCCAAATAAGCCACAAAAGGTGAGCTTATATAACATAAGCCCAAAACTATATAAGCTATAAACCCGCTATATAAGCCAAAACAAACACCCCTTATATGCTTAGGAACCAACTATCCCTTATGTTTTAGAACTTATTAGAGGCAAAAACTACAAAAGTCCTTTTCCCAAGAGCTTGTCGGTTCAGGTCTCATTATCGGTTCAGGTCTCATTAGAGGCAGAAAATTAAGCGTTAACAACCATTCCCAGGATGACCTAGTGGTAAGGTGGCCCTAATGTCTCGTAAGAGGCCACAGTTCAAGCCTAGTTGGGTGCACAACTTGGGATGGCCATGGAAAAGTCCGAAAATGTCTAAGGGATTACCGGTTAGGCCGCACACATCAAAGCCAAAAAGTCTCGAATTCCTCGAGTTTTAGATTAAGCATTGGTTGTTCATTGTTGTTTTAATGTATATTGTTAAAGCAATCACTTATTATAACAGTTATATATGTTTTTAATCGTATAAAGGTTGTTTTTTCATGCTTATAAATAGAGGTACTTCTATTCTTATTTCAATTATTTGAAGTTGTTTTTTTCATTGTTGGTTTTCTTAGTTTTGATTACATAATCAATGTGAAGTTGTAAGTTTGTGGCATTATGGTAATTTTATTCCATCTTTACATCATATGGTATCTTTTCAAATCGAAGAATTACTTTATATGATAAAATCTTAGCTAGGTTAGATCCTTATGAAACAACAGAATCTACCGACCTAACGCTCCATTCACTTTCAAGCTAGATTTGGTTTTGGTTTATTGATTAACGCAACCACATAGCTTCCTAGAGCAGATGAATTAAAGATTGTTTGAGGTCTTTTTTCTTCTCTGGTTCGTAACCAATAGCCATGTGTAATTGCAGAATTTGGACAAAGGGGGTGTTTCGGATTGCTAACCCAAATTCTTTATATGATTATTCAAGGAGAAGACACGTAGCTTTAGAAAATTAGTCTCGGAGTTTGTATATGTCAAACTCTTTGTTTGATTATTCTTAAAAGCATAAGAAGCAATCCCAAACACGCCCTGATATGTATGTCTCCTGATATCATACTTGTAAAAAAGATAAGATAAACTTGGAAATGTACAAGCTAAATAAGTTGGTTTGTTGGTGACATTAAGAATGGATATACAGGCTAAATCATATGACCGTTTATCGAATGTTTTATTGATTAATAAGTTTTCTGATACTATAATTTATAGAAAACAGACTTATGTTTAAATAATCTAACAAATGAATGAGAATGTCCTTATATCAGTGTTTTGAGTTATCAAAACACAACAAATATCAAACAGCGACTAGAAGACTAGAAGCATGCCCAATCTTACTATATCCTGCGATTTGTATTGTTACAGACTTAAAGTTGATTATTTCACGTGACATTATTGGTTGTATTTCTAATTGGACAAAAGCTATAAATAAGTAACCTACTTTTTGTTTTGTGTTATTATAAGTAACTTACTTTAAAAAGTATTAACATGAGTAACCTACTTTCAAAAAGGCACAAAAATATGTAACCATTGTTTTTTCTTGTACACTTCAGCTGCCACCTATGATGCCACGTGTACAGTCAAAGTCAACTTAATTTATTTATTTTTTTGTTTTTTTAATTTTTTTTGTTTTTTTTTAAATTTTTTTGTTATACTTTTGTTTTATGTTTTTTTACTTTGTTTATTATTTGACTCAAACAAAAGATCTGATATTTTTTGGACCACACAAACAATAACAAAATAAAAAAAACGAAAAAATAATCAAAAAGAAAGAGAAAAAAAGGACGAAATAATTCATGTGGGGAATATGATTGCAGTTGCTTGTATACTTTCATTTTTTTTACCTTATTATTGTTTGTGTGGTCCAAAAACATATGATCTTTTGTTTTAGTCAAACAATGAACAAAGTAAAAAAAATCAAAAAAAGTTAAAAAAATAAGAAAAAAATATAAAATTAAAAAAAATTAAATTAAAAAAAAAAAGTTGACTTTGACTTTGACTGTACACATGACATCCTAAGTGGCAGCTGAAGTGTACAAGAAAACAATAGTTACACATTTTGGTGACTTTTTGAAAGTAGATTACTCATGTTAATATTTTTTGAAGTAGGTTATTCATAATAACACAAAACAAAAAGTAAGTTACTAATTTATAGCTTTTGTCCTTTCTAATTTGTATTTTGTTTCAATCTACAGCTACATAAAGTCATAGTGTAAAGGTGACTGGCTAGGATTTCACCTTCCTATATGCCACAAATTAATTATCGATCATCGTCATAAGAGAGATGAAGAATAACAAGAAATATGATGTGGCAGATGATTCTTCTTCATTCGGTTGTTTACCAAATGAAATCGTACTTTAAATTCTAAGCAAATTAGTCGATTTCAAAACCTTGTGCCTTTGCAAACTCGTTTCCAAACGTTTCAGGAGGATTCTCCATCAAGTCGACATTATTTCCTTCACTTCCTTTACTGATGATCCCCTTGCAGACCCTCACAGTAAGGAATTTATCCCTTCTGATACTATTGGTTTGCTCGGTTCATGTTCCATCCTCCTTTGATAACAATCTCTACTGTAAAATTGGTCTGATATAAAGTGTTTGGCGAATTTTGGAAGAGTGAAATCTCTACGTATCCAAGTTCCATCTTCCTTTGATAACAATCTCTACTGTAAAATTGGTCTGATATAAAGTGTTTGGCGAATTTTGGAAGAGTGAAATCTCTACGTATCCAAGTTCCATCTTCCTTTGATAACAATCATTTGTTGTTCAAGTGGAGGATTAAGTTTCGAAGCAGAGTCGATTCATTTGTATTTCTTTCACCAAATTCAGTTTTTCCTAACAAGGAATTATATGTTAATGCAAATGGTCAAGAAGGAGAAAAAGAAGATTATATGGAGTTGTATCGCAAGAAAATTGATATTGCATGTCGGTGTTTGAAGGATGTTGTTGTGAAGTTTAGGTTGTTAACGCAACCCATCACCAGTTTGCCATTGTTACAAGATGTTTCCATTACAGATCCAGATCAAAAGGTGAGAGTTTCTCTTAATGGGGAAAAAGTTGCTGAGATGAGAAACTTATCTGAAGCTGGGGAACTAAAAAAACACGCCAAAGATCTTCCTCGTAGGATTAGTAAGTGTTACGTCCCTTTGCTGAAATTGCCTGTATTAGGGTACGTCATGAAGGGAGTAACTATTATTCGGTTCAGGAGGAATGATCTCCTTGATGATGATATTGATAGTTTTATGAAAATTGATTTGAATGATTTTGAAGATAAAGAGGAGGTTGCCTATAGTGAAGCTATGATATAGATAGTAAAGAAGCATATGAGCTGAATAGTGAGGCATACTTAGGAGGAATCTTCCTAAAGCATGTTGTTGACATGTGGGTTAGTTGTGTTTTACAATTGCCAAGATTCTTGATTACATAGTCGTCATTGAAAATTATATAAGTTATGTAGTGATTAAAACTTGTTTTAGTGACCTGTGTTTCTTTAACTCTGTATTCCAAATTACTATTACGGCGAAGCACTTTAAATGCATTGGGTTTATTTTTCATGTAATTATATTTTTATGATTATTTTCTAAAATACGATTGATGTGATATGGTGTTTCAAAGCTTGTTGAAATGTACCAAATAAACCCTCCTTGCAACACAGAACTGAAGCCTTTATGATGTGTGTATTTGTATTAGATCAATGTGATAAGAATATCCACGTTTGGTAACAGACTCGATTCATTGTATTTCTTTCACCTAATTCAGTTTACCATGACAAGGAAATGGACCAAGTTATTGAAGAAGATATGAGGTCAAATAAGGAGTCATTGTATGTTGTTAACTTGCATTGAAAATCTCCCCCTGCTAGAAAAGGTTTTGTTGACTAGTTCAAAGAAAAGTTTGGATGAGTTCTCTCATTGTGGAAAAGTCTCTGCGAGATTTAGGAACTAACTTTAAACTTCACTTGCTGCAACAATTAGATTATATTTCTCATGTTGCAGCTAACACCTTTACTTACGTAACATAATAATTACCTATAACCCAATCTGAGTACTTTGCATTTCAACTATCCCTTCCGTGACCCCGATACAAGCGAGATGAGTCACCATTCTTTCAGACTCAAAATGCAAAAGGAGTGTATAGGCTAACATGTAAATGCATACTAAAAACCCTATGGATGTCTTCTTCACCCGAATTCTCATCATGTAGCAAGATGAAAAGATCATGCAAACCATTTTTAAGGATGTATAAATTAGACCATGATACAAATAGATTTAAGGAATGCCAACAAGAGACAAGAGCTTTCAAACATAGATATATCCATATCAAAATTATTATGTATTAAAATGTCAATTTATGATATCACACGAGACATCATATAACAGACAAAATTACTTCAAATGTAAGAATCATGCAAGTCATGTTTAAGCCTTAACATTTAGTAACACGAATATAAACATGAAAGTATTTAATAAAGAAACAAAACCTTCCTAAGGTTTACGCATTTGACAATTAATCAAATAGTTTATCAAATACCAAGATAACGTCAAGACATATAATCAAACAAGAACATATAATCAACACATGTATGTGCAATGCAAGATGCCATGATAGACTAATGAAAGAAAGATCATATTTACTACTAGTATGGAAAATGTAGTATTAGTGTTGTTTGGGAGATGGAGAACAAGTGCGAGAACTAGTGGTTATAGTGGATTGACAAGTATGAAATGATAATTTCAAAGTGTGTAGAGAATTTTAACGAAGCATTTTTTGAAATGCCCCTTTTTCAAAATGACAAAAAATATTTAAAACTTTTGGCAGAAACGCCATGACCCAAATCTGACCTTCTATTATTATTTTATAAACTGACAACACTATATTACAAATCATTCCTTTAGACCATGTTTTACATAAAACTAATTACCTTTAAAACGACGGGTGGCACAACTTCTAACTCCATACGGTTGATTTTATATGAAATTTCCAACATGACCCATTTTCTGCAAAACTTGTTGTCCCGATTTTATATATGGCTAAAACGACCGAAACTCGACTTCTATAACTTGACATAACATCAAAGCTTTCAGAATTTATGCATAAAGTATATACTTCAATATCAAATGCACACTTGGTCTAAATGAACCGTAAAACCGTTCTTTACGGGTTTTGCTAAACACTAGTTTTGACCCGTTTACCTATACTTTAACCATAACTATAACTTATTACTTTGACCCGCTTTAACTTCTGCAAATATGCTTTTAAAACCATAACTATAACTTATTACACTCCATCATTACTTGAGTATTTCGAATGAAATATTCAAGTTGTCAATCCTACTTTGATGTGCATATATTTTATAACAATATTTGTCAAAACACTTTAACTAACTTACTTAGTTCTTATTCTTAATTAAGATTTTGAGATTATGCAAGATGTTAATATAGCATATGAAAAAAAAAAGATATATGCCTATATGAGGCGCACGAGACCTAGCATAAGCCCCATTGTGCGAAAACGTGAAATCGACAATCAAATGAGCAAATATGCCAACCAAGACACTTATGTTACATAAACAAAAAAAATCAATTACAAGATGTAAAGAATATATAATACTAAATAAATTGAAACAAGTAGTCATATATCATATTACACATTTTAAACATCACTTCTACTTAAATGACTTACCTAAGTATTTACGAAAATACATTTTCAACAAAACTAGGAGTTATCCCAAACACTCCTTTTAAAACCATATAAATATTCTTTAAGAACCTAAATTGACAAACGAGCGAATGAAAGACATGATAAGGTAGATACATATATTTCACAAATAAACAAGCTCAAATACGATTTGAAATAAGTATACGATCAAGATATATAAGTAATGCAAAGTAAAACAACTAGTCATATAACATACAAAAATACTTTTCTTTGCTTTGCGTTAAATATAACGATGTATAACAAGCTTGATTAGTTTCCAAAATATTTTAATTTCAAAAGAGGATGTATCAATGTTCAAAGGATACCAACTTAAATTGCGCGACTCAAAAATTCAAGTTTCTATGTTGATACGAAACTTAATATTTTGAACACTCTGTAGTATTTTGAAATTTTGACTTACTTAAACTTTTAATCAGTACATCTAACCAATTTTATTAAAATAAAAGTAGACTCAATTCCCTTCGGAATGGTAGGTGGCACGACTCGTACGGACTTACGGTTAATCTTTTACGAGCTTTCAAAGATGACCAAATTTACGAAAAGTGCACTGAGGATCCCGGTCAGCCGGTACCTTTTCAAAAGGGTACCGGCCTTTGTTAACAAAGGGTACCGCGAGTCTGGTCAGATTTTCCAAAAACGTTTATTTTGACCCGACGACAAGGTGTAAAACTTTGTGGACTTTAAAGTCAACTTATATAACAATTCAATCATTATTTTAGATTGTATAACAAATATGTTCAATAACAAAACTTCTAAGAACTAAACATCGACACACTTTTCATATTATGTCCCACTTCTCGAATAATTTGATACATGGATCGTACTCGGTTTTGAAAACCATTTGTTTTGAAAACTAGAGCCATGTGGCTCTGATACCAATTACAGAAAACATAGAGGAGGTGAATACGTTTTCGATTAAAATCTTAAAACTTTTGTATCAAATGCCCGATCAAACTTGACGTAATATGAAAAGTACCAAATATAGTCTATGACTATATGAATAATGGAAAGCATAGAATAAGCAAGTTGTCACAACAGAAGTATAAACATCAAGTCACAACACAAGCATAAGCATAAAATAAATAGAGAGCGATAAATAAACGAGAATGCAAACCGAACACGATGATTTATAGTGGTTTGGTCACAGAGCTCCTCTCCGCCCTACTCCACTCCCTGAGTACCCAACTCGAGAGTTATTCCACTAGATCAACAAGCTCCTTTCTCGGCGGAGAAAATCTTACACAACGTCGCTTACACTTTATCCGGTATAAAGCTAAATACCAGGTTCTTACACATCGGGTAGAACCAACCCAAACCCGTTATGTTCTATGACCCAACATAACAAACCTTGTGTTTTATGGTACAAACACATAAACCATCTAATACAATGTGATGACAATAGCGTATACAATAAAGATCCAAGACATATGTGACAATTGGATATGAATGCCTAATCTAGATGAACTTCCATTGATAGGAAGCCTTCAAATAGATGAAGATGATAAGATCTCCAATCTTGTAGATCTACATATGTATATGCTTTGCGGTGGATGGAAATGGCAAGATCTCTAAGGCTTGCTTTATTGGATCATCATAGAAGGATGCTTACAAAAAAATGAATGTTAAAAGCATTATGATCATATGAAAATAGGAGTGTTTAAAGTGTATTCCTACTGATCTAAATGAGTGAAAAATGCAGAGAAAGTGTGTGTGAAAGGTGTGTAAAATAGTGAGATTTGGTCTTCTATTTATAGGCAAAAAATTTACTGTTCCCCGGTTCCCACGGTACCCTTATTAGAAGGGTACCGGTTACCACGGATCCCTTGTCGATTATTTTTTTTCTTCAAAATACTGTGTAATCTTGCAAGATCTTTTCTAGATATGAAAAGATTGTGGATGAGGTCATGCATGAGGTAAACAATGTTTTCACTTTCTTAGGATAGAAAATAAGCTTGTATATATTAAAAGGTATAAGCAAGCTTTTGTAAAATGTCTAAAATTCTAGTTGTGTGCTTGGAAACATAAATGTATTTAAGCAAGTGTGCAAGGAAACTTTATTGCTAAAAGGAAAATAAAGTTTGTTTACTTGTTCAAATAAAATATATATAATATTTGGACGTAAACTTTAGTGTAAAAATAAAAGTGATGCATTTGTATAAAATACATGTAAATGCAATATGTAAAAATACTTAATGACTCTAACAAGTATTTGACTTTCTTAGTGGTTTGTTAAGGATTTGATCATAATGCAAGATAACAAACATGTACGAACCTGTGTTGTAACATACGAGGACTCGAGACGTCAAGATGTGTTGATGTATGTTGAGACAAAATATGATTACGAGTAACTTGTATAATTTACGTTATGTATTACAAGTTACATGTTTGTCATCAACAAAACAAACGAGACTGTGTAGATTAAATATCGTAATATTTGCACTAACATGAACTTTCGTGTAAACCTTAGTAACTTATTTGTATAATAACTCTTTTAAAAATGTCTCTCTCAAGTTTTAATTAGGACTTAGTGTCATGAGTCAAAGAGTTTGGAATCTGTTAATACAAATATTTGCGCAAAAACGATATTTATATTTAATTATCTTCATGTTTTGATAATAACAAATATAATGTCATACTATCTAAAAGTTTATGTAAACAAGT